>WBNO01013572.1:0-19173 GCA_013400575.1 Peucedramus taeniatus
GGAGGTGTGGCAGCTTTCCCAATATCATTAATGAATTTGAAGGGCAGGCCCAGCTGATAATGATGGGCATGCCTGGCAGAAATGGTCTCCTGGACTTTCTCCAGTGCAATCCACATAACAATTTTTATATACACAGTTTACATCATGACATTCATTCTCTTTTTATCCCCATATCAGGCAAAGATAGAAAAGGAGGAGACAGGGCTGAGTCTCTGTTTTCCACAGTGGACAATACATTCTGATTCACAGACATACCAAGCAGACAATTCTCTCTCCATATCGTTAATTTTTTCCTGGTTTGGGGAAGTGACTACTCTCTTCTTTTTCAGGCTCTCTCAGAGTAGTTAGTTCTGTATGCTGTTATGGAGTAAAGGGTGAACATCAAATTAAATTCCAAATTGTGCATGTATGCATTTCACTATTTCACGGCACAGCACCAGAAAGGATGAACACAGCAAGCCTACAAGGCAAGTCACCAAATGAAAAGCACTGTGTGGTTTCCTGGCATGCATACCTGACAGTGGTCTGCTGTGTAACTGTTGATGAAATGACTAATTTGACACATGCAAAAGTAAAATCAGATTAAAAGAATATGACTCTTGAGATGTGAGCTTGCTCAGACAAGAAAAATGCCTACTGTTTTTCTAGAACACTCTGATTAAACTACTAACACTTAAAATGTGCATAATAAGAAATTTATGATTCTCTCAAAATGCCTGGCTCAGTGGAAGAAGGGCATAAGCTAAACATTGTGACTGCAGTTTATAAAATCTCTGCTTTTATAAACAGAAGAATTACAAGACCTTTTTTTGGAAAGACATGCTGACAGCTGTAAGAAACCAGATCTTGCTGGCTGTACTGATGTTAACAGCGCCATTAAAATCAGTGTAAATGATTGTGTGAAGAGGGCAATCAAGATTTGGCCCCATACTCCTGCTTTGTAAACGTTAACATTACAGAGATTAATATAATACTGAATAGCCAATGACATGTTAAAGCCTTAGTAAAGTTAATTTGTTTGGAAAGCTTTTCTTTTAAAATCTTAAACAAATGGTTCAAGTGAAATGTGAGATGTACGGGATGTAGAGAAAATCAATAAACCAGCAGACTGTAAATGATGTGGAAATAACTTCTTTATGTTTTCCTGTTTTTGTAGTTTATAGTTAGCACCAGTACATAAACTTAACAGCTTTGTGCAAGGGAAGAAAACGAAATCCAAATGTGGGGAGTGTTGTGATTAGCTACCATTTCCTCAATTAATTATCTTTTTTTCTGTGAAACATTAGATTTCTTTTTAGATACTACTAATTGAAAAATACTACTATGTGATGATTGGTTAGCAATGGCTTGGGTATTATAGTATTCATTTTTTCTATGTTTGTCTATCCATTTCTTCAATACCCTTACTAATAATTTTCAAAAAAATAGATCCTCCTGAATTTCCATCCAATATTTCTTCTTGTAGGGATGAGAGATATTTTTAAAATAAGTACTGGAAATCATTCAAGTATGTCAGATTGTTTATGTTTTTATAAGGACTTTATGGTCCCTCAGATTTTTACGGTCTATAGCACGGTTTAAATGGTCATTCTGCAATCTTCATAATACTGATGTATAGTAGGGAAAATTGGGTCTATCTTAAAAGCATTAACTGATAAGGGATGCACCTTTAGTCGTGATTTCATAAATCTACACAAACCTATTCTGGGTGTCAGTACAACTAAATGCCATGACCAAGTGGTGCTTAAGAGAATTTCAAAGACCATTCCAGTGTGTGGCTGCTGATAAATGACTGTGTAAACCTGTGTTATGGCTTTTAAGATTGGACCTTTTCTCAAAATTTTAGCATAGAAAACAGCAACTGGGAAATTTGCAAGCAAGATAAGTGTATATAACCTGGTTCAGGCTGTAAGTCTCCTGTCACCCATACTGGGTTTTATTTTTATTTTAATCCATGAACAAAGAGACTTTTTATATTTCATGTGTGCAGTGAACTTTGAGAAATAAGAGATATGAAAGAGTTTGGTTGAAGGCAGTAGAGGTTGGATGAAAAGCAAATCCATCATAACAGCCTCCTCAACTGTAAATTCAGGTGGAATGGTCTAGATCTTTCTCAGCTTTCTTCAAGCCTCTGGCAGGAAGAAATCTATCTGAGTCTGAGGGCAGGTTTATAGGAAGTCTTTGGAAGCTGGCATGCAAGTGCAGTACAAAATGATTATTGTCAATGTACTGATGCAGAAAAGTTGTTGATAAAAAGATAAGTAGTAATTTCAGGCCTGTTTACTTAACTGCAATTAACAGAGAAGATGCTGGAGAGTGGTGGCGTGGCTGTCTGTAAAAATAAAATATGTGTGTCATATTAAAATGTAGACAAGAGGGTGGTCACAGGGAGACCATTCTTCAGTCTGGCATCAGCTCATCCTGGTTTGCTTATTTTTAATCACATGGGAAGTGTTCCAGCCACAGCTACAGCACAGATCTTTGCAGTTTTCAGTTCTCAAGGTTTCTGTGTGAAATTTCCAGAGTGAGGCTTTGATGGGGACTGCAAGGGTCATAACCTGGCAGAGGAAGATGATGCAGTCAGTGAATCTGAGAAGGGACTCTATATTTAAGTTCTGAACCTGTTAATGGACACTTAGAAATAAGGTAACAGAATAAGAAAAATAAAATTATGTCAAAATGCAGCATGTGGTAAGCTAGTTAACTAGTCATGACAGAGATTTTATTCTAAACAGGATCAGGTAGTGTAAATAAGTGTAAATAATATGCTAAGTATAGATCAGAAGGGGGAATAACTGCAGTAAATTTAGCTTACTTCACTAAACACAAAACATCAAAATCTTTTCATATGTATTCAGTTTGAGTTACTGATTTTTTTTCCTCCATGTTTTAATTCCATACAGAGCTCATAAAGAATTGTATAAGGACAGGTAGAAAGAGATCCTTATTTAATGAGCTCAATGAAATCACTGAAGCCATGTCTCCAGACACCATCTGAAGACCTGGCCCACAGGATCCTTCCTCTGGAATGATATAAGACACTAGCTATATTTCCCAAAATGTATTTTCCTGATCTCTGATTAAAGCAGTACACATATGCTTGTGATATAAATACCCACATTACATTAAAAATCTGTGGTTGGAAATTCTGGAGCTCAAATAATGAATACATAATTTAGTTCCATGAATAGAACTGCAGCTTAAATCAAAAAGGGATGCAAACTTAAGAAAAGAGCACAATTGCAAATATAAATATACATTTATATTGACTATTGTTCCTTAGGAAGAGGCAAAAGTAACTAAAATTTAAAAGAAAAAGGAAATTTTATACAACACCAGTTGTAGAAACATTGGGATTAATGGAAAAAAGAATTACTAATTTTGAAAATAAGCTTCACTTTTTTAGATGTGTTAAGCTGGAAAGTAACTGGAATCAATGATAACTGAAAAAAATTTTACAGTTGCAGTCCTGACCCTACAGAGTGGGAATTTTGCCATAGATTAATTGAGGCTGACATTTTATACAGTGCTTCATCACTAACAATTCAGGGATCTGATCCACAAGTGATTGCACTGCTTGGAGTTTTTCCATTGCTTTCACAGATCTTTGGATCAGACCCATGCTGCAGATGCATGGGTTCTTCCATCTGAGGGGTAATTTCACACGTAATTGTTAGAGCTATCAGAAGAGCCTCAGGCAAAGTTGGGAAAGAACATCTACATCTGGACAGAGACCTTGTGATGTAAGCAGGACAACGATTTTAAGAATACTACAATGATTTTTCTTGGTCTAAAAATCCAAATAAATGTATTCCTTAATCTTTAATTCTTAATAGCCAGCTTTGCTAGAAAAAGTAAAACTTTTTCCTATGAATAGGTCCAGCTGGAGAACTGTTGCCTCAGCTGTACCCGACCTAAGTAAGTTCTATTAGGTTAAATGTGGAGTATTCCTACTTTCCTTTCATACAGGAAGCATATGTTTTCTTACAAACATTTTTTGTAAGAATCACTGATCTAAACTCAGCTACTTCTTCAAATGTGTTGAACATAAAGTATCAGAATGATCCACTGGCTTCTGAGAGGCTTTTCATCTGTGAACAGTTATGTACAGCTCAGACCACTTTTGGTGGTATTAGGACAAAGGTGTTCATTAACACTCAAGGTAAAGGCCAGATACTGAATCAGACTAAATGAAGAGCACTCTTTCTAAATCTCAGACTTGGTTATCCTGTAAAAAAACCCCAAAAACTACTACTCTATAAGCCTGATAATTGGAGTGAGCAATTTGATTCTTTTCAGGGCTAAAGAGTAAATGCTGGTACTAGCCAAGAAAAACTAATGTAACAGCTGTTATTGCATACCCAGTAATTGTCACTCTCTTAGAATGCTGTGAACACCTGCATTTTTCTGTTGTGACTTCAAATAGATATAAGATGTCAAAATAAGCTAGTTTCATACAGTAATGTGATTTTTCAAAATTTATTAATGCCTTACAATATTTAGCATGAAAATATATTCCTGCTATGTCCATTAAATATTTTAATTTGAAAAAATAACATCTAAAAAACTCTCTTACTTTGTGTTGGGGGAAAAATAGTTTAGCTTCTGGTATCTTCAAGTGCTGCCCATCTTTTGGTAATTGTATAACACTATCACTATTCACTATTCTGTCTATTCTTGCATAGAGAATTGAAACATCACTTGAGTTTCCTCTGAGGATGGATTAACAAGATTTGCTGTGACATGACTTGATTAATTAATGAGACTAGAGTATTCTTTGGTCCTGGTGTGCTGTTCTTGAACTTCTTAGATGGGAAAATTCTAACCTTCAATATTTGAGAAGTCAACTGGGTAAAGCAAAACTCTTGTATGACCTTCACTAATAATAAAACTGAAAATCCATTATAGAAGGTACCTGAATAGCTGTACACATTCAAGGTGATTTTTTTATATTTGAAGAATGAAAGTGCACACGATTTAAGTAGAGTACAGAAAAATACGTCACCGACTGTTTAAAATATAATTAGATGCCTTTCTACTTTTCTTTCTGCAATCTTCTACAAAAAGAAATAGCTTTTGTAAGTGCTGCGCTACAGAAGTAGTTTTACTCTGTGTACATACCCCCAAGGAAACAGAGAAGGTTCTCAGAGGGCAAATACCAGATGAAAGCCAGCACATCCCATCCATTGACCCTGCTTTAGAAATTTCTTGTCCATGACTGAATATCAGGCTACGTAGGGAAGTGTTGAGAGCCATGTCTGTGATGTACTTGTGAGATACACATTTTAAAGCCAAGGGGTTTACCTATTTCACCAAAAGAGTGAGATTAGTCTAAGACAATAAAATTCCATCCATTTTACAGATTACTTAAGGCTATCTTCAAGCATAGCTAGCAGAAGTAATAGGAATCTGGATTTAGAGACCTGACAGTGCTGTAAATTGGGTTGTTTGTGGAGCGTAGTTGATTTGGTCATTAAGTCAACATTTCAGTGGAGGCTCTTGGGATCTATAGTTTGCATGTTGGTGATAAGGGTGTCAGATAGCTTTTCTTTCACCTTTTCTCTCCTTCCTGCTCCCATCAAAGAAATCCTTTGTGAATCAAAGCTTGAGGACCTTGTTTACTATTTTTGCTCTTATCAATAAATTGATTCTCAGTATGTGAGTGTAAATGTTAAAGATTTCCTGTGTAATAAAAAGCAAGTTGAAAATTAGAATTTTTTATCTAATCAGACAGGGATCAAATGATTGTTGCTTTTATATTCAAAAATAAGGCAGTGACTCTGCAGTGTGCATTTCCTTCTCAGATATGTTTTGAAAAAAATTAATAAGATTAACATTGTGGATGTCAGCTGGATTTGCCTTCACAGATGCCAGACAGCATTAGCAAAGATAACCCGATGTAAGTTTTTTAGCTAATATTATTAGACCTCTTTCCTCCTACATGCCAGCATGAGATATGCATTAATGAAATTAGACCTGAACACATCCAACAAACCTATGTCAGTAGTAGAGAAAGGAAATAATTTATTGTAGGTGACAGAGAACAGCTATAAAATACAAACTACATCTAGTGAGATGGGAAAAATGAATCATTAATGACTGATGGCCACCAGTACTACTACCCTCAGAAAGATAATGTCGCTGACAGACATAGCATAAGTGTACGAGTGCATGGACCTGTTGAAATAAGTCAGGTCCTCTATAATGTCATGGAAATCTGAAGTTGCCTTCACCCATCTCAGTTCTGGAGTATGAGAGTCATGCACTGCTATTACCTTGCTTATCTCTGCTTAGATAAATAATCCCACATCAGGGACACAAATAACCCCATAGTAAATGGTGTTTCACATAGGCTGGACAACTATTGTTACAGTTATTAGATATTTATCTTTAAAACTTTCAGTTGAACAACTTGTGAGCATTTACCTGCAATTTTCCTACCTAGATAGAGATTTGAGTGAATGCAGGTATATACCCATTGCAATGTTTCAATCCTATAGAAAAGAGGCATGACAAGGCAGTAGCATTACAGGAAATGATCTCTCATATTTTTTTGTATTGTTAATTTAAAGAGCAAATCCTGTAGTTTTATTTGAAATGTTTTAAGGATCAAATGTTCTGAGCTAGAGATATATTGTTAAATTAAGCATGACCATGTTTTTACCCTAACAAAACCTACTCTGACTCAAAAAAAAAAAAAAAAAAAAACCACAAAAAAAAAAAAAAAAAAAAACCACAAAAAAAAAAAAAAAAAAAAACCACAAAAAAAAAAAAAAAAAAAAACCAAACAAAAAAAAAACACCAAAAAAAACACCACACCAGTTTAGGCATGATTAGAGGTTTAACTTTTAGCTATAAATTTTCTCTAAGTTTGTGCCTACCCTGCGTGTGCTTTCACCTTGTACTCAAAAAGATCTCCATTGAAACACATCTGTGCCTTGTCTGTCCCATTCTAGTTTTGAACATCTACATTGAAATCAATGAATCTCCATCACTTTCAGTCTCAGAGGAACTTTATACTGGAGAGAAGGGCAAAGCAGATTGAGGAAAGAAAGCTGCAGGAAAGTAAAGGTGGTGATCAAAAACGCGGTAAGGGAGACTCAGCAAAACACAGTAGTATGCATACATAGAAAGAGAAAGATTGGGGTCCAGCACAGACAGAGATGAAAAACCAGATGCTAAAGTTAAAATAACAATTTGAAGCTGGTAGGGAGAATAAAGAATTTCCAAGGTGGAGGGGAGATAGAGATAAAGGTGAGGCAAGGAGGAGGCAAATAAAATTTTTCTTTTCTTAACAGATGAACCCAACTTTTTTAGAGTGAGAATAGAAAAACTATTAATACCAAAACTTTCTTGCTCTCAGGAAACAAGCATAAATTATAAAGCCTGTAGCAAAGAAATATATAAATTACCTATCCCCTCCTATGCTCAGAGGGGATGTCTTCCACTCAATCTTTAAAAATACCAAATTAAGCACAGTTTCTTGCTATCTGCTTCCATTTCTGTTTGAGAGCATGGCAACATTATAATTTCTGGATCATTTAGAGCATGGTATGCAGTCTGATCACAGAAGAGAAAGTGATATTAGCCCTACTTCACAGGACATAAGAAAAGTCACTAACTGGTTTATGAGTGCCCACTGGTCTCAAAACTGAACCTTGGACTGAGTAAACAGAAGATAAAGACTATGCAGCTACTCACAACTGTGAGAAGTCTAGTGTCAGGATTCTTGATGAATAAGCTGGGCTGATTTTTTTTTGCTCACTTCAGGAGATGAGCAGTAAAATTTTAGTGCACCAAGTTGTCCGCTCAAAATGTCCCTGCTTCATAGAAGAGTCAGCAGAATAAAACATTTGATACTGTCTCAACCATTCTCAATCACAGTGTAGTTATTTTGATTAAATTGCTCAGAAAGATGGGCTTGTGTTACCAATGTCAGCCAGAGTGCCTGGGCTACTGAGATACTGTTGAATCTGCTTATGCTTAGGGATGGAAACCTACAGAAGAGGAAAACAAGAAGAAGCTTAGTAAGGAAGGCAGAAACTGTAATGTTTTAGTCAATGGCTACAATTCAGGAAGCCTTGCATTTTATCTGTGGTTAGAGATGACCTCTGTGCCACAGCAGAACAAAGCCAACAGCTTTTCAGGTCATCCTTACTGTGACCCCAGTGCAGTCTTCTGCCTTCCCCACTGCACACAACATAGCTTGAGTTCAGAACATAATCTCATTCTACCTGCTTGTGGGTCTAAATTCAGAGTCTGTGTCTTATGATGCAACCTGTTGTTATATAGCAGCATAAAATCAGGGGGAAGGATGGGACATTAGAAGGTTACCTAATCATCCTCCTGTTCTGAGGCCTGTTCTTCCAGGTATTCAAAGAGAGAAACTACAAATCTGCAGGAACCCATTCCAGTGTTTTATTTTTTAGAGGGGAAGAAGAAACCCGAAGAGATTTTTCTCTAATGTCTGATCTGTTACTTCCTGTAGTCTACTTAAACTCTTACTTGCCCACAACACCAGCAGTTCAAGGGTCTGCTTCTTCATAGCTGCTTTTATATATCTGAAAATATTATCATCTTCTCTATTAGTATTCTCCTTCATTTACAGAGCCTGTTTTTTTTCAATCTTTCCTTAGAGGCCTGTGTTTTGTACATCTCTCATCAGTTTTGTTTTCTGTTTTGACCCTTCTTCACTTGGTCAAAGAAAATATGCAAGCCAGCTTAATTTGAATTGTACCTAATTGAAATACTTGACCTCACAACTGTAGAGAAGAATTTCACTAGCTATCAATAATCTAAAAAATAAGGTCGTTCATGTGTGTTCTGTGGGAAAGCAGCTCTGCTCATATAATGAAAACCAAATTAGGACTGAAGCAGTTTACTGATTTATTAACAATACGTAATTAACTGGCAATAAGTGAATTACATACAGGAACCGTACCAGTACCACATCAGTTAACCCATGATAGTAGATAATAACTAAATGCTAATATAGATTTAATGACTTATGAGCATATTTTGGAACATTAAGATTAATTATAACTAATCTCAAAATATTCTCTGTGACCATGTTCCCTGCCTGACTCCAGAGCCCTGTGTGTCACTCCCTTTTTGTGATGGGAGAGCAGATTCCCCAAATGCACAGCCCTCTTGTGAGACATTTGGATGTCCCAGCTCTGCATGTACTTCTGCTGCTTCCTATTGTCTGGTGATGCACATGCTGGCAAGGGATTATCTCAGGAATGCCAAAAACATGCCCCCACATGTTGGTTCCCTGCTTGCTGCACCCTATGCTCTCTATATACATATGTATGTACGTATAAAAAATACTGAACTGGAAAGGACTCACTAGAGATCATCACTCCTGGCTCTGCACAGGATATCCCAAGAGTAAAAACATGTGCCTGAGAGCATTGCCCAAATACTTCTTGAACTCTGTCAGGGCTGGTGCTGTGACCACTTCCCTGGGGATCCTGTTTCCAGTGCCCAGCCACCCTCTGGGTGAAGAACCTTTTTCTAATATCCAACCTAAACCTCTCCTGACACAACTTCAAGTCATTCCCTTGAGTCCTGTCACTGCTCACGAGAGAGGAGGTTGTCGCCTTCACTTCCCCTTTCCCTTTTGGGGAAGCTGGGTAGAAAGTGATAAGGATAAGACTCCCTGCTGCTGTGGCCAGTGTAGGCTGCTCCTGGTGACCATGAGGAGGCTGTGCCATCAGTCCTAGGCAGAGATTGTGATGGGATGGCTGCCACCAGTGTCAAATCAGAGGCTGACTGCTGCTTTTTTTTTCAGTCCAGAGTCTCTTCCCTTCATTACAATTTCCATTCTCTTTATAAACACACACACACACACACATCTATCTATCTATCTATCTATCTATCTATCTATCTATCTATCTATCTATCTTTCTAACATGATTTCATCTTTGTTTCAGAAGTCTCTTTGTAATTCAGAGGTTACATTGTAATCTGTCAGGGAAAGGTAAATACCTGCTCAGATGTTTTGTGTTCAATTCACCCACAGCATTTACACTCATATTCTTATTTTAACAAATGTTATCCAGGACATTTGCCCAGCATGAACGAAGTGAGTACTCCCACATGTGTTTTTGAATTTCAGACCCATTGGTCACTAAATATACATCAATGAACTTATCTTACAGATTTGGAAAATTTTAATTTTTTAAATTTTGGTTTTACTTACCCCTTCACACCCTGCCTAATGTAAATCAAAGCATCTGTCCTTAATATCCAGCTAGGATGGATATATATAGTTCAAACAACTTGGGCCCCATCTGAAGGCAGAATCAAATAAAATAATACAGATTTGCCAAATAATGAAGGAATAAAATACTTTTAGGGTTTTTTAATAAAAAGGAAACAGTCTGGGCAAGGTAATTTTAAACCATATTCTGATATTGAAATGACTGTGTGTACTGTGTATACTGCATGGTTACTTCAAATTGTAAGAGGATCACCTTAAAGAAAGCCTGAGGTGAAACCCAGTGCCGGTTGTTGAAGCAAAATATGTGATTCACAACCCATGTCAATACCAGTCACAGTTAGAGGAAGCTTGATTTATTTAGCTCTCAGATCTCTCTCTTTTCAGACTCAGAACATGTATCATCATCACTAGATAATTAGGACTGTCTTATCCAAAAGAAGAGGACTGGGAAAAGCTAAAAATGATGACAATGAAGCATGCAAAGACATTTGAATAGTTACCATTACCAAATCAGTAAGAAAAGAAGAAAGAGGAAGAGGAATAATCAGTCCTTTTATCATTTGTCAGAACTTGGAATATTATCATGTGTAGGCTGCTTATTGTGATTGAAAGTGCATATGCCAAGGAGCAAACTTTTCTCCTATTCTCATATTCTTGAAGGTCACATTGTCCTGTAGCCTATAGAAGGACAACATGCTTTGAATTTGTAGTTTAATAATCAAATCTGGTCTGTGACCTTAGTGTTGCAAGGTATGTGTTTTTAAGAAAATATATCTATGGTTAAAATCCAAATACAAAAGAATAATCTAGAAGTCTTAAAAAAAAAACCATCTGAAAGGAACAGTGATGTTTTTCCCTGCCCTTTTATGGGGTCCCACATCTTCAGAGCAAGAATGGCAAGGAGGAAGCCAAAAACCACTTATTGTCATTACCCTACATTGAACATTTTAAAGTATCAAGGGCCCTGAAGATTAAAATCATGGCATTTTCTTGCCATGATTTCTTGGATCTTCTCAAAGGCTCTTGACATAAATGACTACAAGGAGAATTAACTTTCTGGGGAGTTGGTCTTCAGTGAATGTGCAGAGACAGGAGATCTGAAGCCAGTCAGAAGCTACAACATCAGTGGGTGGATGATGAAATTGGGAGTGCTGAATGCTCCATGCACTGATATGGGGATTTAGATTCACCTTTGATGAACAAATTTAGAGAAACCTACCATTTGTTCAGCAATGGATTTCACTGCTTCTTGTGTTTGCTCCAGGAAAGTCAGCCAAATCTTTTCCAGACATGTATTTTCCATTGAGAAGCTTTCTTCCATCAAAATTTCCTAAAGGAGAAAGGACTTCTTGTCCTTCAGTTTGGAAGTTAATTAGCCTACATAAATCACCTGCTTACTTCAGGAGATGCATGAGTTTCTTGACAAGTGTCTAAGTAAATACTAAATAAAGGTCTTATGCTCTGTGGGATGAATAAATGTTTTCCTAAGTAGGATTATTTCATCAATGTAAATTAATATCAATTTTACTCAAGAAAATTCACCCAAGTGCCTAAACCTCAGACACAGAGTAGTCTCATAAGATACTGGGTATTTTTGGATCCAGTTGGAAATTCTGCTCAGTGCTGATGAAAATCAGGTTAGAAGTTGTAAGTTTTAAAGATTATTTAGGTATTTCTTTACTTAATTATGAGCTCAGTGTTTAGATAAGTTGCAGCATTAGGATCAGTATAGTTAAATTTTAACATCCAAAGTTAATATATTTAACATTAAATTCTTATATTCTAAGCAATAATGGATGTAAAATACATATATTCATATAAAAAATGAAAAAATTTTGTTGGATATGAATCAAAGGTCTATTAGCATTAAAAATTTACTTTTGGCCTGCTTCTTTCAATTATCTTTATTTGAACAGTGAAATAGTAATAATATATAGACCACTGAAGTTCAGAAAATGTACTAAAGCCTCCCAGAATGCTTTTGAATTGCCTGTGCAGTCTCTGTACAGAATCTGAGATTGTTTTTGCTTTGTTTTGTTTTTTCTTAATGAGTTCTTCATCAAAATGGCTTCAGTGATACATGGCTTCCACTGATAGCTTCTCCTTGAGAGAGGAAGTCACTACCTGTTTTGTGCATAGATATGTTAAATACACATGGATACACACAATTACAGAAAACAATTGCCTCCATGTTCTCAGGGTGAGAACTCTGATAATACATGACAAAACTCAGTTACCTCTTGCAGTGCATGTTCATATTTGTGTTTTTTTACGGAGCTGGCAAGGGGACAGCTTTGAACAACAGATTTAAGTGGTTGATTTTATTATTTCCCAGAGGAACAAGAGCTCTTGCTCCACTGCTCTCTATCCTGGAAGTGTGCAGCACCAGGAGTTAGCACCTCCTGCAGGGATGGATCTGTGCTATTTTTTCCAGTTCTTCAAGTAAGGCAGAGACAGGAACGAAGCTGCTGAAAAGACACTGAAAGATGGTGAAAGTTGACCAGGACAGTTAAATGAAGCATTGCTTTTTCAGAGTGGATATGAATCACAGTAATATCTGAGACAGAGTCCACTGTAGTGAGCTGAGTTTCTTCTGTTGTCCTCCATGGCATTTGCCTCACCATCCTCAATATTTTGGCATTATGAGAACTGGTTCTTTTAATAGCTTTCATGTAATTAGCATATAGAAATCTATCCCTTGAGCAGCTTTCTTTTATACTGTGGAATAAAGGTGGCTTGTGGCATGGTCATGGGGTGAATGACGACTTGGGTTTATTATACTATAAATAAATAATAGCTGCAATCTTTAAGACAGAAAAATGGCAATTATTGCTTAGCCCTGTGGGGTTAGCATTCATTATGTACAGCATTTTAGAACTATTGAATTCTATGGCTAGTAAAGAAGGAAGGGTAAATTACTTCTCAGAAAAGTGTTATATTTAAATGTATATCACTTTCCTTTAAAATACTTTCTTACAAGCTGTCTGCTTTTGGGAAGGGAAAACTCATGCAGGAGATAAATAGCTGGATAAATGTAATGCAAGTGACAGCAAAGAATTACATTTCAACTGTGGTCTTTTGTGAGTAGATCCTTAGTGATAGTGAAGGAATTGTTAAATTTTGCAGAGGTAACATAAAGTTTATCTTGGTGTTGTTCTCCATATCTAAAATTGCTGTGAGTGAACTCATTCAATGATATGTGTGAGAGAAGTCTGAAAGAAGATAGTAATATTTACTGTCTCACACACCAAGTTCTGAATACTAGTGACATCTAAAATGCCTGCAATAAGCACTTAACCCTCATCTCAGATGGTGTCTTTGGGCATAAAAAGGAAAATTAAGACCCTGACTGCAAGCAATTGTATTTCACCAAGTTCATAGCTACTTGGTGAAATAAGATCCACTTTTCTCAAAGTGCTTTGAGAAAAGCACTTTGACACCAGAATAGGGGACTGAAGAAACTCAGTGATTTTTAAAGAAGAACTTTGGTCTTGTTTTCCTCAAAACAGTGACACTAAAACAGGGTTATATACTCAGTATCCCTGAAGGAAGATGAAGTTATAATGTAAGAAGAATTAGTCAGTACCCAGTCAAGCAGGCACAACCTCATCAGCTGGTACAGGCTTGAAAAAGATGCAAATGGAGAGACTAGAAAGGAAGAAGAAGGATGAAGTTAGGCTGAGAAACATCCAGTTGCATAAGGAGTGTTTGTAATGATATGAAAAGGTAAATGTTTCTATGGATTCTAGACATTATCATTCTAATTCTTCAACATATATTGTTGGTATGCACAGTCATCTATAAGCTTGCCTTTTCTTTAGGAATCCCAAGTTACACTCATTGTACTATAAAAATTTCATGGGTCACATTAGCAGAATAGCCAAAAACAAACTTGGAGCAAATGGTGCTGTGTTTTAAGATTTGGATTACACTTATCTGAATGTTATTAGCAATCTTTTAACATGAAATTAAATTTAAAAAAACCCAAACAAACAGATATCTAAAACATATATTTATAATACTGACAATCTTTGTTTTATCCCTGAATTGCAAAGAAAATAGAGACTTTTACTTCCAAAAGATAGGGAGAAAAATCAGCAGAGGAATGGCCAGTTTTTTATGTATTAGAAATGGATAATGATGTCTTTTGTGTGTTCTTATCTGAATAAAAACAGCATCATTAGTATTTTTGGAGAGGAGGTCAATCTCACTGCATTTTCTATTTGCAAATCATTCTGTGTATTTTTGCTCAATAAGGAGCCATCACTAAGACATGTGAGCCTTCATTTAGTCGTACTGGTACAAACGCAAATGTAGTATTTGACTATGATTGGTGCCAGGTTTTTTCTTAGAATTTTGTTGTCTAGATATTTCTTGGTAAATAATCAACTGCAATGTTTAATAAGTAGAATAAAAATTTGTCTCAATATGATGGTATCCTTATAGTGGAACAGTTGTAAATTCAAGTGTGAAGATTATTTCCCATATATTTTTACCTTAAATATAAGCAGCAACTATCTTTGTGGCATTACAAATGCAACATCCTAAATTGCTGTTGAATATTGCTGTGGAAAGGCTGTCTTTGAGTCATCAAGGCATTATCTTCCTCTCTTGCCTTTGAAAAAGCCAGAAGGCAACTCCTGCTTGATTTGAGGTCTCTTGGGGAAACCGTAACGTGGTCCAAGTAAGATACATTTTATCTGCATCTTCTTTTTCCAAATTGGATTGCCCACTTCTTTAGTGTTCTTTGTAAAGCTCATTGCAAAGGAGAAACCTTTCAAATATCTTCTTTTGTTGCTTCTATTATAAAAGTCCTTAGAACAGTTCAATTCTCCATTGGAAACATGGGAGTTTAGCCATGCCACTGCTGGGAAGTAGATCATTAACTCAAAAAAATCAATGCATCAAACCTGAGATACATGTCAAACTTCACTGCTTAAGGCAGTAAACAGGAATTGCTGAGGGGAAGCATGTATCTCAAATTCAAGTGAACATGGAGGGGAAAGCAATTTGTAGCTCAGAGAAGTCGCCTTTTGAACAGACATAGGTGTTGGGGTACCATAAGTTGACTGCAAAGTTTGACTCCCTCTATTGCTTGCTAACTTTTACCTCCTGGATTATTTTTTACACAATGGCCTGTGCACTGTGGATATATCAATTCCAGTTTTTTGGAGTACATTATCTGGGAAAAACGGGGTATCGAGTAGGTAAATGAGGGAAATTGTTCTCCTGGAACTCACCACTGAAATTCCAGCTTCTAGGTACTCCTTTGAATCAGGCATATGGAGTAAAAGGATTTGGTCTCCTGTCTCACAGTCTTTACTCAAGAAAAAGATTACCAAATCTACTTGCTCCGATAGGAACTTCATAGCTGACAGCAGTAGAAAGTGAGAAATGATAGTATGAATCCTCATAAGTTCTCCCTTACTCAACAGTATTTCCTAAAGCCATGATTCCTCAATCATGTTCACACACAACTTGATGTAAAGGAAAAAGGCAATGATGTCATTCACAGTACATAAGCTGATTATGCTGCAGTCTGTGGAGACTGGAGGGCAGAGTGAATTGCTGTGCTGAAGGTACATCAGTCTCTGTGGCTGGTATAAAACAAAACTAATAAAAAATCTTGACAATATTTTTCAAAGCATTTTATGTGCCATATATCTTGTGGCTTATTTTTTTTTTCCTTTTTTTTTTCCCCTGTCCTGTCTAATGTGGAAATCAACATTTTATATAAAAACTCAAAACATTATCAAGGTAGGTCCCAAGATCACCAGTGCTAGAAAACATTTGTCTTGCAGATCTTAGAGGATATTTTCAACTAATACTGAACAATTTTTGGCCCACAGATCAGTTAGTTCTAGTCTTGACTCAGGTTATGCAACTGAGACTATAGATTCTTTAGTTTTAGTTTTGATAGCAAATTTAAGCATAAGATTTACAATATCAAAAATAAGTTGCAAACCCACATGAATTTTTCAGGGTTTATTTTTAATTTCAAAAACCAAAGATCCTAGTTTAAAGTTCGGCTGCAGAAGATCTGTCTTCCATCTTTCTTTATTCCTCTGTATTTCAAATGTGCTAATGTGTTTCTCATCTTTTCATTAAAAAAAAAAAAATTGTTCTGTACTATTACAGAAGCATCAGATGATTCTCAAATAGAAATAGTAGAATTCATTCTATAATTTTTAATAATGCATTCCAGACATGGACATTATTATCTATGAATAAAATAAAGGAAGTCCCATATTCTGTAGACTAGTTCCTAATTCTGTTTTTAAAATCAAATAATTTTGTGTGTGGTCGCACTCAGCTTAAACAAATACTGACTGTTCTGTGAGATGAATCAAATCACAATTAATGAGAAAACATAATGGTAACTGTACACTAAGTACATTGTGAAGATGAATGTTTCAAAGTATTTTTAATGGACCATGGCTTTTTACCTATATATGTGAAGAAAAATTATAAAACCCTTAAATTCGTACAGTCATTCCAGGGATACAAAGGAGCTATGTAAATGGTGATACATCTTCTGATAACGGTGGCAAACTCATTAGTGTACTGTGATATCCATTATAGGAAACATCATACAGATGAAAGCTATTAGATGAGAAAATGGTCTTGAGTTCTGTCTCAGTGAAGGAACTGTGATTTATTATTCAAACTAATATAAGTAAAATGAAGGGTAAGTTGTACTTATGATGTATAGTGTGGAAGTTCTAAGCCTTGCTTAAGTATAAGCCAGCACTTTGCCAGGTGCTTCAGTGATAGAGTGACTCTATGGTCCAAGAGGCAGTTTCAGCCCCAGAACATTTGCTGACTGACAGAATTCTATTGAGCAAGATAAAAATGTAAAGAATGGAAGATGAAAAGTGCAGGCAAATGGGACTGCATGTGACATCAACAACCTGACAGTGTTATATGCAAAGCTTCACCCTTTAAAGAGCCTTAAAAATAGTCAATGCAGTACAAGATCTTTAAAATCAGAAACTTATGAAGTTAGTTTAGCCTGACAATGTTTTCTCTAATCAGGAAATAATGTTCTCTTCCTTATTTCCTTAGCTATTATCCTACTCTCTGGAGTCTGGAATGATGTCTAATCATTAGATATCACCAACTTGTTACTGTCTTTCTTTTATTTTGCTTATGATATCAGTATAAGGAGGCTTTTCTGCTGACTGCTCTTCCTGTTGTTCTTTGACTAGAAAGTAGAAAACATCAGGTACCCAGATTCTCATCTTACACTGTCATGTACTACGTGCTTCTTTCTTCTCACCTTAGATACTTGAAAAATATTTCTTTAATTTCCTGAGTATTTTCAAACTGTTCACCATCTCAATAAATCAGGCATTTATCTACAGTAGCTGTGCAATACTTGTCACTCAATATGATGTTGCCTTTTCTCATTATCAGGTCTGGAATTTCAGTGGAGTGGGTTGTACAACCTTGTTCTTTAATCATTCACTTACCATTTTCTACACTAATTATAATCTCTATATATGGCAACTGAGCTATCAAACATCACCATTAGTTGCACACACTGTGGTGATGTTCAGTCAACCCGTACCCAGATACAGAGACTTTATTGAGATTTTTATCCAGGTTGTGAAACTAGCTTTAAAATCTTCTGGGACTGCTGTTCAATGTTTATTTAATCAAAAAGCAGTCTCCCACAAACCCATTTTTTCCTATCATACTTTAATAGGGAAATGATCTTTTGTGTCACTTCCTTCTTGTGATCTGCTAAATCCTGAAATGCAATTTTTAATTATTTTTCCCAGCCCACTCTGTTGCACTCTTGAATACAACTGAATTATTTGCAGGCCTCGAGGCACAGATGCAAAGAGTTTTATGTGTGTTGGTAAGCATCTGTGGGTTACTTGAGAGGCTGTGTCTTGCTCCATGTATGTGGCAACCATTATGACTGCTCAGTTGTCTTACTCTCACCTTGCAATGCCATGAGTCATAGCAGAACTGTAAATTCATCAGCAGCACTTTTCAAAAGTGTCATTAAAGGTTTTCTAATGGCTCATTATCAAAGTGCTTATCTGTCTCCCTTAATTGTGAAATCATTCCATTCCAAAAAATCCACAGCAAGAAGCTCCTCTAGCAGCCAAGTGTTTTCTCCTCTTTAGCTGTCAAGAGCCTAAGCAGTGCAAGCTTCTAGCTGTGCTTCAGTACCTTCCTGAAGCATTCTCACATTCTTATTAAAGCAGCTTTTCTGTAGTACAGTCTTGGTTACCAGTTCTCTTCACTCTGTCAAATGCCTTCTTGTGGGTTTTTGGTCATTTTCCATGCTGTTTCGGTGTTCACACATTCTCTTTAAGACTCATAGACCTCAACAGGATAGAAACAGCAAAGCTGAAGAGGGAAAACAGTGTTCTTCAAAATTCTAGGGCAGTCTGTACATTCTTTGGCCTGGTCCCACTCTTAGAGGCAGTAATAGTCACAAATTCATCTCTAAATATGACAGAACTGCTACCATGCACACACAGATGGTACATGCATGTTCATAAGCACTGATTTGATACCATGTCCCTCTGTTCTCCTTATCCAGGTTTCATACTGGTAAAAGCAGTATTAAAGATTCGGTCTTTGCTATGAATAGTCTTCGAGATTTGCTTCTGTTCTGTAATACTTCTATTGTCATAGCCCAACTTTTATGCAAGTGTACATCACAGATTATTTTTATTTCTGCCTTAATTATTTCTTCATATTTAATGCTTTTATTTTGCAATAATGATTCTGACTATTTTGTAGTTGCGATCTTATCCATTTTCTTAGAAAAAGATTTTTGCTTCTTTCCTTCACTTTCTTTAACACGTGATGTGAATGGAACTCATTGTGATAGATCTTCTAAGGAATCAACAGATCTAAGTGAAGTACTTAAGGAGTATGACACAAAATGTTTATAGAGAAAACAGGACAGTTCTGAGAATTTACCA
>WBNO01013572.1:19182-60581 GCA_013400575.1 Peucedramus taeniatus
TTTTTTTTTTTTTTTCCTAGAGCTACTCTGGTACTATGGGATTAACACTCACTAACAGGTGGCTTGCATTAAGGCATCTCCTGAACCTTGTTGTGCTGTTTAGTTTCATCTGGAAAGATGAAAAAGTAATGCATTCAACAGGCTACATGGACTGATACTTCTCTATAGAATGGCTTAAAACACAGTAGGTATTGTTATGGGTTAATTTCAAAAGCACAATTCAAATCCTAACTGATATACTTATGTAGGTACATCCACTTAGCAAAAATAAATAGACAAAACCCAAAATGGAACAAAAAAAGACACTATTCACTATCCTCAAAGCTGCTGTTTTCAGTGTGTGATTTTGTCAAAAGCCACATAAATATCCCATGAGTGATAGGACGAGGAGAAATGGCTTTAAACTGGAAGAGAGTTTGGGTTAGATATTATGAAAAAATTCTTTTACTGTGAGGGTGGTGAGACACTGGAACAGGTTGCTCAGAAATGTTGTGGTTGCCCGTGTCAGAGACTAAAATATAGTTTATGACGTAAACATTTCCATGAAGGACTTTGTAGCAAAACCGTCTTACAAAAGCTGCAAAGAACACCACCACACCCTGAATGCAGCTCTGGGAGGTCTTACACTGTTCACTGATGAAGATAAGATAGAGTAACAACTCAGGGCTGGGGACATTCACAAAGCACAAGCCTAATACTTTCAGGGAGGAGACCACAGCTGTCAGATATCAGGGCTATCAGCTGCCAGGCTAGCACAGACCCTTCACCAAAGCGTGGGGGAGAGAGGCTTTGGGTGTGTGTTGGAAAACCTCAGGTCAGAGGCAGTGACCGCCCATCCTTCGCTGCGCAGAGGAGCTCAGCTGAGGGGCCCTTCTTCCAGGGGAAAGCTTATCCACAGCAGAGGGGATGACACAGCCCATCAAAGGGCTCCCCAAAGGGGTCTCCAGACCCTGCACCAGAGCACTGAAGCGTGATGCGACAGTGTTGCAAGGAACAGTGTCAAACTAGCAAGGGTGTTCCCACCTGGCCCTAATTGCGTGTGGAGGCATGGTGTGGCACAGCCATGGCACCCTCAGATGGGTGATATGCTTCCACCTAACCCCTGCCACTCTCCCCTGTCCCCCCACCCCACAAACACACTTCTTTCTCTATTTATTCTTTCCTTCTTTTCTCTTTCTTTCTTTCTCTTTGCCTCTTTC
Source organism: Peucedramus taeniatus (assembly GCA_013400575.1). Taxonomy (NCBI): domain Eukaryota; kingdom Metazoa; phylum Chordata; class Aves; order Passeriformes; family Fringillidae; genus Peucedramus; species Peucedramus taeniatus. Next base: position 20,382 of record WBNO01013572.1, read on the forward strand.
ACTATTAAATAAAAGATATCAATCTTTCGGCACCAACATCTAACCTCATTTGGTTTCAATCTCATTTTTGGGTATATTTTGAACCTCCAAAGTTCTTTCTGTTTTTTATACACAGAGACAGCTTTCTTTGCTGATCACAGCAGCCCCATCTCTGGAAGTGTTCAAGACCAGGTTGGGGGGGGCCCTAAGCAACCTGGTAAAGTGGACGGTGTCCCTGCCCATGGCAGGTGACTTGAAGTAGATGATCTTTAAGGTTCCTTCTAACCCAAACCATATAATGATTCCATGACTCTAAAAAAAGGAGTCAGTCCCCAAGCTGTGTGCTGTGACACACCACTCTGGGAGGGACCAAACAGTGGCAAAGCAACCTAGTAAAATTATTACTGATGTATAATTTTTAACATGGTTGTCTAGGTAAGAAAATAGCACAAAAGACAACCTACCTGGTATAGAATTAATAGGACAAAAAAAAATTCTTTTACTAATACACCAGGTTATTACAGATAGAATTGTGTTCTCTGAATCTTTTTTTGCCCAGACCACATTACGTTTTTCTGCATGCTAATTTCCTTGTTTTTTTCAACAGCCCTGTATCCACCTGTGAGTCACACCAAAGTATAAACATTTTCTTAAGTATTTTGAAGAGTTTATGTAAGTGTTGGTAAAAACAAAAGGAACTGGGTTAGGGCTGAGGAGGACTACAAAAATGAGTGGTTCATGGGAAATTGAACTCTAAGATAAATAGGTTAGAACTGGATTGGCATTCTAGGGGCTAAATAGTTAAATAAACCACTAAAATCTTGCTTTTGACTTTTGGTACTTAGTTTTGCACAAGAAATTTGAAATTTTCTTTTGATTACAAAAGTAAAATATAACTCAGGAGACAAAGAAATACTCTTAATAAAGGATTTATACTCCTAAACTAAAATAATTCTTCAGGAGTTCAGTCAGTCCAGATACAGGCTATGTCTCATTTTTGTTCAAAAATGATGAAACTCCATCTGTATATGATGTGGCATACTCTGCAGTGCAAGCTTTTTTTTTCTAATCAGAATCCACCTTTTGTCCCCCCAAAAAGTTACATCATTTTAATCCTATTTTAAGTTCTTTGTCAATATTTGGAGGAAGGGCAGGAAAAACCTCTTAGAATTTTACATTTTTAGCACAAAACCATTTCAGTTTTAATGAATATTTCTAACATATAGTAAGGAAAGATAATATTCCTCTAGTTCTTAAATAATCCATGTACATTTCTTTTCAGACTGGAGACCTTTATTAACTGAAGTGAACACCATCATGTCTTCAGGCAACATGTATTATACATTCAATTACTGTAGTTTAAGCTAAAACATCAAGATTAAGCTCTCCAAAACAGCCTAAGGGATTTAATCTCATTATATTCAGGATGAAGAATTTCACTGGGATCTGGGTCCCTAACTCCCTTAGGTGTGTTTAAAATATTAGTCAAAATTCCCATTTTATGAATATGAGTTAAAAATTACCTTAATGGATCTAAGTTTATTGCATGTGTGGTTTCTAGGTCAAATCTGATAAATTATAACTTAAATTACCTGCTTTAATGTCAGCTCACTATTTAACTGGCCTCTTTTACCACCACTAGGATACTTTGTGAAAATCGGACATCCAACAGGATTAAATGAGATGAAGGTAAACTACAACTTCACCTCAGATACTTTTGCCATTTATTGACACTCAAATACACTGCAATATTAGGATAATTGCCTTATCTTGAATTGAATTTAACAGAGGTGATATGTTCTAAATGAAATTGATATTTTAAATGTTAAATCTGTAAAAGTCCCTGGAAAGATGATCATGTCTAAAAACCAGGTATTCTAGTAAATATATGAATGTAGAATAAAGCACCAGTCCTTAGTTTTTTGTTAATGGAACTGAACAATTTCATCAGAAAAGTTAATATATTTTGTCAGGGGCTAGACATGATTATATGGTGTGTATATTAAAAAGACTCCAGTGCTGTCACTTCTTTATTGTTACTTATGGAAAGGTGAATGGAGAGTGACTTCTGCTGTAAGCAACAGAGAAGGATGACCAGTCTGCAGCCTCCATACCTGTGGAAGCACATGGTGAACCCAGAAAGGGAAGATGTTGAGCAGTGAACAAGCCCATCCCATTTCTCACATCTGAGCCACCATTTAGGTCTCTCATGGTGATGGGATTTGCTAAGTCTTCTAGTTTTCCAGTCCTTTAATATCTTTGATTTTTTACCCCCATGTCATTAAAAATACTTCTCTTGTAAGCAGAAGTTCTTCTGTGGTGAACAATTCCAAAATCTTACTGACAGATAAGTTTGAAGACCTTTTATTAGAAGATAGATTCTAATCCAAGAAAGGCAACACTCACAAAAAAAATTAAAATGCAGAGGAAAAAAAAAAAAACTAAACTCTTGGTAAACTCTTCGTCATGTAAGAACATCTAAGCAATGGTAAATGTTGACATTATTGCAGAATGGAAGACAGATATTACCTAGTAGATGTGGTTCAGAAAAATCAGTTAGGGCGTATCTTATTGCCAAGATAAAATTTAGGTTACCAGTTATTCTGTCATTATGTCTAATTTTTTTCCACCGCTGCAATCAGTCTTGAAGATGTTCATACATAAATAAGCATAGAAACCTGAAATTTCAGATTTATCAGAAAGTTCTCTTCTGATCTGACAGACTAAAACATATTAAAAGTAAATGTAATTTGTCATCAAAGGCTCAGATACTGAAGTATGGTGTACTGATAATGAAAAATTATCTAGCTTGTATTGCTAAACGTAATTATCAGAAAATTACACTTCATTTAGTCTGTATACTGAATAAAAGCTTTAGGAGGCATTCTGTATCACAGTATATCCTTTTAACAGCAAGAGAACTGAGTGCAACTAACCTAACCTGTCCCAAATGGTAATAGGTTTTCCAATTTCTATGAATAAAAAATGTGATGAAGTTGTAATAAATATAATTATCTCTCTGATTTACAAGCTGTTTAATGTTTGCTAAGGTCTAATCCAAATGTTTATACTCTTTTCACTTTTGTTTTTAAGTGAAGTAGTGCAGTTTATTCCAAATATAGGACATTGGTAGTTATCCAGAATAATATTTTTTTTTAAAAATCAAATTCAGCTCGATCAGACATGCTAAACAAGGTGCTCTGTTTTTGGTTTTTTTTTCTTTCTTTCTAAATTAGAGAGATTTGAAAGTGATGCTGATGACATGTCACTTGTGACTTGATCCTATACAACCTTTCCCCATATTTTCTTATCTAGAACAAAACAATCATCATTTTTTAAATGTAGACACAATTTTTGTGAGAAAAAATGACAGCCCTTAGTCCCATAAAATGGTGATCTTCACACAATTAAATTTTGTTTTTAATAGCTCATCACACTGTTAGCACCAGGAACAATTAGAATGCTTCATGGTGTTCAATAGGGAGTATTATAATTCAGCACAAATGCCTAAAAGGCCAGTTACCCAGTGGAGTACTTTCTCCATTTTTGGGAAGACATTCACTGTGCTCACAGTATAACATATGATATCAAAATTATAAGTCACTTTGTAGTTGAAGTCCACTGTTTTGTATTTTATGAACCATCAGAAACTTTGTTCAGCTTTGGTTTTGTTATGGGGACTGAGACGTAGTGGTTTCCCTCCATTTTAGGTCATAGAAACAGTGACATGAATGTGATTAGCATTAAGCACTTTTAGTATAACATCATGTGGCACATTTTTACTGCAGTCTTTCAACTACCTCACTTTTTCTTTTCCCCTTTCTCAGTTTTATGATGGTAATTCTAATTCTGCTTCCCAGAAATATGCAGGTGAAAGAGATCCCTTCTATTCATTAACTTCCTCAATAGAGGTGGCAATTCTCGTGTCTAGATGTAATTTTTGTTACGAATCTATTCCAGTCACCTGCTTCACTTCTGAAGATTCTTATGAGATCCACAACTCTAAATATTTGCAGTTCTTCAACTTACCTCTTTTCTTCTTTCTTGCCATTTCTAGGTCTCTTTTTTTTAAAGTAGCTTTATTAGTAGTCACTGGAGGTTATTACAGATGCAAGTCAGAATCAATTCTGTCCTCTAAATTTAGAAAAGCTTCCACAAGGACTAGTACAAGCAGGGTCATATCCAGGTAAGATAAGGTCTCTGTGTGCATCTGACATGCAGGGCTTGAGGCACATTGAAAAGTCCACACCTGCTGTGTAAGCTCAGCTACCAAGAAGTTGAATGTGGACTTTATGATGACAGTAAATGTTCAATATTATTATTGGAGTAAATAGCACTTGTGCTATTAGAAAGACAACAGAATGGCTAAAGTAAGGCTATGGTGCACTTTTCTGAAAAGTTTGGATCTTGTGGTGCTTTGAGGAAACTGTATCTTTTACCTTCTCCAGAGAAATTATTAAAAAGGCAAAGAAAGAATTGAACAAAATCAAAGAAAGAATCACAAAATATTTTAATTATAAGAAGCCATTAATGGAAATTGATGAAGACAAAAGCATATCTTTAGTTTTATCTCTTTTTCAATATTTACATATTTCCTACAAAACAGCACACCCTTTTGGAAAGAAGCACACTCTCCATGGGAGTTATGTCAACTAAAATCTGCTGAGATACAGAATTTGTCTTAAGGAAAATGTGAAAGAAGACTTTGTGATACCACATTTTTTAATACTAAAATTCAGTTGTTAAAACATTTTCCCAAATATAAAAGAGTGAAGCACAACCCACATCTTTTATGGATATCTCACACAGATATCTTTATTTCTATGTAATCGTTGAATAGAATAGTAAAACACTTATGGTTGTGGAATACAAAAAGAGTGGCCATATCCTTGTTGAAGTTTTTGGCTTTGCATCAAATAATTAAATATTCATTGAAGCAGAAAGAGAATAAGAATTACTTTATTGCCTTCTGGTTAGAGAAGAATAATAAGAATTGCACTCTAGTCCTTTACTCCAATAATACCTTAATATGAAATTCTTTAATAAGAAACCCATAAGCATTCATTGGAAAAGGAACTATAGCTCAGGTCTCTTCTACTGGAAGGCTAGAGTAATTCTGATTACATCAGTCTATTTCCAATCCAATGCATATTTAATTATATATACATACTTAAAATTTCAACAAATTGGAATTAGAAAGCCAGTTCCCCATCTTCAACATACTTTGTAGATTTTTGGTGGGCACATATGCATTAGATATTCAGATGATTCATGCAGAAGGAAAAAAAATAATTTTAGCTGGTTTCCCCACTTCCTGGGCACTGAAATCCTGAATTAAACTATAGCTTGACAGACCTTCTTTCTCAGTACTTTTCTTTCTGATCCAGCAGCTATTTCAGTGTATTTGCAAAGCAAGGTATCATGACATTCATCTGACTATAAGGACTAATTTATAGTTGTCTGGCTGTGAAATATGTAGCCACTCCAGATTTACACAATCAGTGTAAACAAGGAGCAACACTTTACAAATGTGAACAAAAATTATACCCAAAGGCTCAAAAGCTAGTCAGGCTACCACCAAACAATAGAATAAAGGGCATAAACTTATATCCTTCTTGGATTATCTGACTTTTTTCTTCCTCTCTTCCACTTTTCCAGCCCACTCCCCACTTACATTCTTGTTTCAAAATTATTCTCTACTAGGTTTCAAATGATGCATGTCTGAATTAATAGATACACCCGAAGGACTGAGGTCTGTGTTTAGGTAGAGGTTAAATGTTTATCTACATTGACTTCTAAAGTTCACTTATTGATAAGATATATAATTGAAAAAGGAAGAATATACATTCCTTCATTATATGGAGTACATTTTTGTGAGTTCCTTAAGCATTTATCTTTTTTAACAGGACATATCTTTCTTCATTTTCTTTAACCAGGCTAGGCTTTTACTTGAAGTTAGACAAGAAATTACGTACTTGGCTGTATCAGGATCTTAAATCTTAAAAGAAATTTAGTATTATTGTCACTGGTTAAGTAGTTGATTATTACCAAAAGAACATTAACTGTATTTTTTATGCTGATGGTGATGCAGTTTATGCAGATAATTAAAGAAGAGGTTCAATTTTCATTTCTATTATATGCTTAAGTATCTTCTCAAGCCAGATTAGATTTAATAGAGCAATTTGCATGCACATTTGATTGATTTGAAGCTTTGTCATACAAACAAATTGATATTAAAGTTACTGACTTACCCTTTATTTCCTTATTTTATTGACCTATTGAAATATTGTCAGCGCTATAAAAATCTTTCAGCTAAGTGCTAAACTTGAATCAATAAGTTTATTAATGTACTATTCACAGAATGACTAAACAAACTGATCTCAAGGGACTTTCATGAATTTAAGCATTAGTAGTATAACTTTTTAAATGACTAATCACTAAAGGTTCAATCAAACAACTAAATATTACCTAAACAGATGTAAGATCAAACCAAAAATAAAAAAAGAGGTATTTTGTGTTTGAATTTAACAAATGGAATCATTTTATACCGACTGTTTATAATTCAATCAAAAATAATTGCACAAAGTTTAGTGAGAATAGTTTAGAAACTACAAGTTCATGTGGAAAGTTCATGCTACAAAAAGTAATAGGAACACCTGTACATTTCAGCTGCACAAAAAGAGTTTTAGGACTTTAGTTGTTCTGAGATATGCTAGAGGACAATTTCACATCTATTTGTTTTAACAGCGTAAAATAGTCATGATAAAAAAAACGGTTTGGGTGAATCCTGGCTAGTAGGATTTACAAATTTATCCTAGGAATTCAAATACTCAGTACTCACTAGTCTCTCTAACACAACATTGTGGTGGTGTTTTGGAAAGATTATTGTTGATAAGAAAATGTTGAAGTTAATGAGTGGCATCAAGGTGACAAAAGTGACATGGTTACTCCCCTCTTTCAGGGAACTGAAGTACAGTAATATGGTGCATAGGGTAATAGAGACATATATCTCACTGCAATCTGTACAGGCAGTGAGACAACTCTGTACACTTTCCAAACTGATATGTTTTCAAATTCACTGAAAAAGATCCATTTACTTCTCATGCTGTAACAGCTACATTTTTCAAGATAGAAAGTTGTAAAATGTGGGGTGAAGTTTCTTTGTATTATTTTCCCTAAAAGTCTTTCCAATGAAATTAATTAAATACATAATTCCTCTGAACAAATACTCTAAGATGTAGCTGTGAAGGTGTCTCTGTGAAATATCTAAATGTTATGTCTCATCAGTGTGTTAAAGCAGATTATCATCAAAATTTCAATGACAAATGGCAAAACATTTATTGTTTCATTTAATTGGTTTCATTTCCTAAAATGTTTTAAAGCTAGGAGGTTAGGAAAACACGAAATTTTTTGTCATTGGTTTCAAGGAATGCAGAATTTAATGTATAAGTCTGGAAAATATTTCTGAGCATTGAAAAAATGTCTTCCTTATAGCTAGAGAAAATGACCCTCTTGCAGGCCATGCTAATAAGTTTATCACCATTTTTCTTATAGGCCTCCTGCAAATATTGAAGGACTGCAATATTTCCCCAGAACCTTCTCTTCTCCAGACTGAACAACCCCAACTCTCTCAGCCAGTCTTCTCAGGACAAGTGTTTCATCCCTCTGATCATTTTTGATTCTTTCCTCTGCATCTGCTCCAATAGATTCATTTCTTCCCTGTGGAGTCAGGATGCAGTCTTCTAGGTGGGGTCTCACCAAGGTGGAGTAGAGGGGCAGAAGCAACTCTCAACCTCTTGGCCACTCCTGCTGCAGCTGAGGATACAGCCGGTTTTGTGGGCTGCAAGCACACTTTCAGATCATGTCCAATTTTACATCCATCCATAGCCCCAAGTCCTTCTCAGTAGGGTTACCCTCTATCCCTTCATTTCCCAGACAGTATTGATACTAAGGATGGCCCCCACCAAGATGCAGGACCTTGTACTTGGCCTTGTTGTACCTCCTAAAATTTTTCATGGACTCACTTCTCAAGCTTGTTTAGGTCCCTCTAGATGGTAGTTATCCCATTCCTTAGGTGTGTCAGCTGCACCACTGAGCTTGCTGTCATCTACAAACTTGCTGAGAGTGCATTTGATCCCTCTATATTTTTGATGAAGATATTAAACAGTACTGGTCCCAGTAATGACTCCCGAGGGACACCATTTGTCACTGATCTCCGTCTGGACATTGAGCCTTCGATTGCTACTTACATATGTTCAGATTTTCCTCAGGTGGTCATGAACCTGATCATCTCTTGCAGTGGAAGGGAATTTGCTCTCCCATTCCCTGCCGTGAGGTCTATCCAAACAAAGGGTTTGGGGAGAAAGGCTGCCAGCGAAGACTGAGGCAAAAAAGCTATTGAGTACTTCAGCCTTCTCCTCCTCCATTGTTACCAGGTGGTGTTCATCCGAAAGTGTGCTTTTTCTGACCCTTTTTTTTCCCCTGTCTGACATAGCTGTAGAAGCCTTTCGTTGTATCCTTGCCATGTTCAGCTCCTGTTGTGCTTTGGTTTTCCTAACCTCATCCCTACACAAGTGATCAGCATGTTATACTCTTCCCAGGAGACCTGTCCCTGCTTCCACTTTCTTTTCCTTCTTGCCTTTTCGTCTGACTCAGCCGTACCAGGCTCTCGCCTTCCTTTCTTGATTTTGTACACATGAACATCAAGAGCTCTTGCACTCCATGAAAACATTCTTAAGGTTATGCCAACTCTGCTCTGCTCCCTTGTCTCGGAGGGCAGTTTCCCATACAGTCCAACTGACTGACTCTTTGAATAGCTGGAATTATGCTTTTGTAAAATTTAGGATCCTTACTTTATTCTTCACATGATCCATAAGCCTTGGGACTGAAAATTCCAACAGTGCTTTCAGCCATGACAGCACTGATTAACCCACTTGTGTTGGAGACCATCAGGTCCACTATTTTATCCCATCTGGTAGGGTTGTCTATTAGCTGGCTTAATAATATATCCTTAATCTTTTTCAGGAATCTCCTAGATTGCCTATAGCTCACCATGCTACTTTCCCAGCAGATTTTGGGGCAGTTGAAGTCCCCCTGGCAGGCTAGAGCCAGTGAGTGCAATGCCTCCTGTAGCTGGAGAAAGATTTCATCAGTAGGTTCTTCTTGATCAGGCAGCTTGCAGACAACAGTAGCCACAGGGTTCCCTTTGTTGTCTTGGTCTCTGATTCTTACCCACAGGCTTTTGGCTTGCTTGTGGCTGTTCTTCAGAGACAGCTCTTCACATTGCCCATTTCATGATTCAGAGGGCAACCCCTCCACCTCTCCTCCTTCTCCTGTCCCTTCTGAACAGCCTGTTTTTTCCAATGTATCACCCTGCAACTAGAAGGATAGAGGAAAAAAACTGTGCACCAGACTCCTTTACTAACTCTGAAGTCTCTTTTGATTGTCCTTGAACTAGTGACTTCATCTTGGACTATGGGTGGCATCTTCACCACCACCCTTATGGAAGAGCAGTAATGGATAGTAATCAAAGGGCTGTACCAGATTGGGAAGTTTGCTAGTCATGTCCATAACCTGGGCCCCAGTAAGACATTTGACTTCCCTGAGAAGATGGTCTGTCAGGAATACTGGACCCTCTGTTCTCTTCTGAAGAGGGTCAGCTTCATGGAGGTGGTTGTGATACTGGGCGTATCCTGGCAACATCTCCGGTGTAGATGCACAGGTATCCACATCATCCATTGATGGGCTTTCCACATCCAAAGCCTCATACTTGTCGTGTAAAGGCACCTGGGAAGGCGAGGAGGTTCTACTAAAAGTGTGTCAGATGTGCCATTTATAACAAAGTGTATAACTAGGCAGAAAACCTGACCTGCCACCCACAGAGATGGATGGACTGAGTGGGTTCTTCACAAGAAAAAGCACAGTCTCTTCTGTAATAATTGCTTGAGAAAAAGTAATATTAAATACTTTTTCTGGTGGAACTAATAGAAAAAATAAGTAGGTTGAAGATATGCCTTCAAGTTTTAATAAAAAACATAGAACATTACCTTGTGTTTGATATGAATGTCATTCTGCATGTTTTTCCATACTTTTATAAAACTATATTGATCTTGATTTAAAAAAAGTATAAAGAAGAAACGTTATTCTAGACTAAGTTCATAATATTTACTTGTAATTTCATCTGTCCCTCACAGCTCTTTTCTGCTGTACAAAATAGTTGCTCTATACATAGTCCAGGACATGGGCCTGTTTTAAGGCATGTTCAGTAGAAATAAATTGCACTTCTAATGTCAGTTTCTAACAAATCAAATAAATCAGGCCACAGCTTCTTTCAAGATAAGAGCAGTGACTTCCTATGAATGCAGTAGCACAGGACAAGAATCTAATAAAATAGGTATTTGTAATGTATTTATTTGCATTATAGTAGATGCCTTTGATTGTAAGGACTTCTAATCCATTTATATGTAGTTTTTTGCTGAATGACTAATGTGCTTTCAAGACACCATTTTCTGGAAGAAAATAATATTTACTTATGAACATTCACATTTTGATTATAATTGTCTTTTAAACACATTTCTCTGTGGTGAAATGAAAAAATATATCATAAGAACTAAATTGTTTATCAAGATACAGATTATCATGGTGACTAGATAAAAAAAAATAGATGAGATCCTTCCTTCAATCTTTTTTCCTTATGTTTTTGCTATTCCATTATGATAAATAAAAGGGAAATCATACACTAAATGTGATGAGATTTTGTTATTACTTTCTTCCTACCAATATTCAAGATAAAATTTTAAAAGGGCTATTGAAAAAGTGAGAAAAAATCTGCAATACTCATTAAGAGGCAGAGAAAAAAAAAACTATCAGTTTCTAATTAAACAGTATAAGGTAGTTTTTCTATACTTATATTCTTATATTTTTTCTGGTGTTTAACTTGCAGGAACATATCAGAAACCAAGTTTTCCCAAGGCGTACACATGCCTTTGAAAGTCAAAATTCAGATGATCAGTATATATATAAATATATATTTTTATATATACCCCATTTCAATGCTATTCCTTTACATTCAACTCTAAGAGCTTATGTCTCTGTGAAGATTTTCCCAGAATTTTCCTGTTCCAGAGAAAGTGTCTTCTGGGGATACTCAGGCAAAAAAAATCAACTTACTTTGACTTACTGGGTTAATCACAATCAACAGGTCCATCTTGAAGATGTACAATGTATAAAGCAAAATTTTTAGAAAGACATTCATTGAAGATATTTGAATTTTCTATTCATTAGGGAAATATATGATCAGCTCACAAATTATATAAGAAGAAAAAGAAATTTAAGTATCTAGTAATCTTCTAGAAATTATTCCTTACTCTGTATTATCATCCAATATTTTCTTCAGAATTGTTTTTTGTTTAATCATTTCCACATAACTGGTTGTCCCATGATGGTACACACTGTACTGATTTTTTAAGTGGTCTTAAAATACTTGAGATATATACTTTGCCTGTTATAATTTATCATCAAAATACTTCTACTTCAAATACAGAAGCTGATCTTTATTACAGATAGGTTCTACTCAAATATATGCATTTACCATTTAATGCTCAGTCTTAATACCTACTGAATGCACTTGAGTGTTGCATGTTATTTTTTATCCAAAACCTGAGTCTTAGTTATACATTTTAAGTATGTCAGTGGATTATAAAAAAAGTCTCAGTCTAAAAATGGAAGATGTCACATTTAAAAAAAAAGAGTAAAAATCAGGGACATAACTTGGGCTGTAGTCACAGATCTTTCACAGCAAATGACAAATCAGATTATAAAAGTTTATGTTGGCCACTTATTAAGTAGGTAACTGGTGCAAAATATTTATACAACAGCATCTTTGATCTCCTGTCATCAAATTTCACCAGGCCAAATAGGTTGGATGCTGCAAAAATGATGCCCATACTCATTTTGACAGATTAACACAGGCATTGCTCATAAAGTACAAAATTATTTTAAAACTTATTTTTGTAATGAGCTAGTGATTCTTAGGCTGCCATTTCCACTTTCAGATCTACATTTGGATTTTTTTTTCATTTCCTCTTGGTTATGTCATCAAAATGCCATTTCTCATTATGTTTCTGACTTTTCTATTAATAAGAAGGATCCTTGAGGTCAGTTCATCTTGGTGGAGAAGGGAATATCCACTAATATAAAGAGATAAAAAGCCATCTGCAAAAATTTATTTCCCTATGTAATAGCTCTGGAATTATTTACTAACCTAACTTACCTGCTGCAGAACATGATAGAGAAAAGTTTCCAAAATATTTATATTGTCTGAATCATCTAGAAAGTTTAATTAAATGAAATCCACCAAGACCACTTGGTTCTTCAAAAAGAGATTAAACATGCTTTCAATTCTGATAATTATGATATTTAGACCTTTTAAATGTTTAAAGCCCTTTCCAAAATAAATTATAACCAAGATATAGTAAACATTAGGGAAAAAAAAAAGCCTTCTGAAAACTGGAAAAAAATAGATTAGTGTATTTCTAAGTAAATGTCGATTTTTTTCTTCCACATTTAGGAGGATGCAAACCACAATGCTTTTCTTTAGATGTAATTTTAAGTTTAGTTTGTATCCATGCATCCCAATCTACTTATTTTTTTATTAATTTACCTCATATTCATGCTTAAGGGTTATAATTAAGACCTCAAAAGCCTGTTCACAAAAAAAGATGACACAGAACCTGAGATTATGAACCCATTTCAGACTTTAATGAAGTCAATGAAAAGCACTTTAGTGACCACAGCACACTTTGAATCAGTCCCTAATGCAATTGTGATGTACTATCTAGGAAGCATAAAATTTTAAACTTAAAATTAAACTAAAAAGGGCATGGAACATTAAACATCAGGGTGACTTGTGTCTGCCAAAAAAAGCCAAGGTTCACTGTGAAAAGTACCTTATTTGACATATCTGCTGACTTGTATTTAAACAGTCTGTGAGAGCCTCTGTAAGTCAATAAAGGAAGGAAAATAACTGAGCTCCTGGCAGAAAGTATGTAATGAGAATGAGACTTTAACTACCAGACAGTCAAAGTCTGATCCAACTCTCATCAAAATCAATATGAAATCTAACTGTTATCTTATAATTTCCTTTGTTAAATGATGAGGTCTGCAGAGCTACAACAATAAAGTTTTGCTAATGATGTTGGAGACGAGACTGTCAGTTAGTGTCTGCGAAACTGGGCGCCACAGTCTGCAGCAACAGCTGACACACATTTAGAAATCTCTAGACAAGCTTACAGGGATCAAAAAATAATAGGTTAAATAGAACTTTTATACTTCATGGAAATCAATTTAATAAAAACAAAACTTTAAATGCCAATTATTTGGTCTTTCTTTGCTTATTAATCCCAGCTTGCCACAAGCATGCTCTTTGGACTAACAGAGAAAATAGCTGTTGATAAGGACAGTTTTTCACACTGAAATTTGTTTTGGGATCACAGATTACTGTTACTAGCCAAATGTCATCTGAAAAAGAAAGATGGTACTGCATTATGCCAGGTGAAAAGAAACAACTTTAGCAAACACTGAGATCCTGAAGTGAAGATATCTTGTCTACAAAATAATGATTTGTTATGTAGAGGTTAAATTATTAGAAGTAAGAGAAAATACGAATCTACATGGCTATCTAGATATCTCTGAATGTGTCTCAAGAGACTCCTCTTTATGAAATCTCTATAAATCTAAATTTACAAACCCATGAGTATGGAGATGAGAGAATAGGTCTCTACATAAAAATGTTTCTGAATCTCTTTTATGTTCTCTTACTTGTAGAGCAGTCCTCTCACCTACTCAAGACCTCTCACAGCATTTGATAAAACTAAAACATTTCCTCATCTGAATGTAGTTTTTTGAGATATTGCATCGGAGACTCAGTTTTGGTTTATTTTTTATTCATTCTGAAAAGTTAAGAATACAAATAGAGCAAAGCACTACTTCCAGTCCTCTGCAAAGTTCAGCATTAATGTTATTTTGAAGATGAAGTAATCTCCAGGTATCAGCTTTCAGGACAGTGTATGCAGGTACTTCACCAAATCAGATATAGGCTAAAGATGGGAAAAAAAATTTTAGTTACCTTTTTTGCAAGGAGCTATTTTTTTAACAATAATTGCAATACTGAGTGTAGTTTTTATTCTAGAAAATATAATTTTGTGTGAAAACCAAGCTGATTTTTTTCGCAGTGTATGAGAAGTAATTTAATTTTATTTTCTTAATCATTAGGTAACCATATTCTTGTCCTTGTTTCTCTTCATTGGTGATTCTCTACTTAATTGCCTATGAAAATAGATAAATAATCAGAGTAACATAAAAATCTTTACTTAGTCAGAGTTACCCTATTTGAGTTATTTGATATATTTATGTTTAGATCTGATTCTCTTTATTGTTTCCATTCTATGTGGGCACCTCATCTTTTCAGGCTTGTATTAGTGATGACAGGCTCCCCGAGTAAAAAGACTAATCTTGAATCCAGCATAATTCTTCCACTACTTGAATGATCTGACAATTTTCCTGCAGCAATGAAATTTAACTGAAGCTGAGAAAGTATGTTTTAGAAAATCAGAAAACACTGGTTTCAGAACAAAAAGAAACATGTAAGTAGGTAAATACTAAAGTGTACTTTGATATTTCTGAAGAGCTTTATTATGTAGATAGAAAACTCATAAAGGATTATGTTTCCACCCTAGGACTACTGATCTACCAACAAATTGTCAGCTTTGATATGCAGGACCTCTATTAAGTGGATCACCTAAGTTGTGGTTTTGACTTCTTATGACATTCAAGTAAAGAGATTGTGAAAAAAAATGTGGGTCACACTTGGCAGATGCTGCCTGAATTTTCATTAATTTTAATGGGAGTTTTGTGAAACACAATGGCAAGGACTCACGAAGCTTCCACAACAAAACAAAACAAAACAAAAACAAAAACAAAACCAAAACAAAACAAAACAAAAAAAAAAAAAAAAAAAACCAAAAAAAAAAAAAAAAAAGAAGAAGGACCAAAGAATCCCCAAAAAAAAAAAAAAAAAAAAAAAAAAAAAAAAAAAAAAAAAAAAAAAAAAAAAAAAAAAAAAACAAAAAAAAAAGAGTCATTTTGGACAAAAGTTAATTACAAGCATCTTTCAAAGTCTTGAGCTCACACAGACCCATTTCCAATGGCATTTCTTAAGTTTTTTTTAAAGTATTTATCCTGAATTTTACCTTTTTTTTTTTTAATTGACCTTGAAGTGTTTGAGCTCAACTAGTCATCTGTCTTTTGATTTACTTTTATAGGTTGAAGGGATCATATCTGCAATACTGTCACATGTTTGAATTGTATATGTAAGCACGTGAAAGCTCTCAAGTTGCTAGATGACAGTTCCTGAATATTTTTTTGTCTTCAATTGTCCTTCTTCTTGCTTCAGTGGTCTTCATGTTTAGAGAACCGGCTGAGAAAATACATCTGCCTGGATTGGGTCACCTGTTCCAAGAGTGTGGGATTTGTGTGCAGGTGCATTTGTGTTTACATCCTTGCTTGGGACAGTGCATACACTTAGTGGGCATGGTGAGTTGACCCTGGCTGGGTGCCAGATGCCCACCAGAGCCACTCTAGCACCCCCCTCCACAGCTGGACAGGGAAGAGAAAATGTAACAAAAGGTTCGGGGGTTGGGATAAGTGCAGGGAGGAATCATTTCTCTATTACAGTCATGGGCAAAAAAACTTAGCTTGGGAAAATTAGTTGAATTTAGTCAAAATCAGACCAGCATAACGAGAAGTAAAACAAATCTTAACAATACCAATATCTTCACCCCACCTCTCCTCTTACCTCACCTGAACTTTATTCCTGAGTCTCTACCCTGTCCAACCGCATGGCGCATGGAAACAGGGAGTAGGGATTATGGTCGGTTCATCACAGGTTGTTTCTGTCTCTGTTTCCTCCTCAGGGGGAGGAGTCCTTTACTTGTTTCAGCATGGAGTCCATCTCATGGGAGACAGTCCTCCACAATTTTCTCCAATGGGCTACAGTTCTTCAGGAACATGCAGCTCCAGTGCTAGTCATCAGAGTGGTCAAAATTCCTACCAGGAAACCTGCTGCAGCATGGTCTTCTCTCTTCATGGTTCTACAAGCCCTGCCAGGAGTGGCTCCAGGTTTCCCACAGGATCACAGCTGTTTCATAGGCATCTAAAACCCTCCTCCAGAGTGGGGCTCTTCCATGGGCTGCACATGCATCTCTGCACCACTGACCTCCATGGGCTGCAGAGGCACAGCTGCTTCACCATGGTCTTCATCACTGACTGAAGGGAAACCTCAGCTCTGGTTCATGCAGCACCTCCTCCCCCTCCTTCTGCACTGACCTTGAAGCTTTCTGAGTTGTTCTGCTCACATGTTCTCACTCATCTCCTCTGGCTGCAATTGCATCTGCACAGTAACTTTTCTTCCTTCTTAAATGTGTTATCCCAGAGGATTTATTATCATCACTGTTTGGCTCGGCTTTGGACAGCAACAGGTCAATTCCTGCAGGTATTGGCTATGTTGGAGATGGAGGAAGCTTTTACCAACTTCTCAAAGAAGCCATCCCTGTAGCCTCCCCACCTTGCTATCAAAACCTGGCCATTCAAACCCAATAGAAGGGGAAATTTTAATTTTGCAGTAAAAAATCTTTTCTTCAGAGAAATAGAGAGTCCCTTAGCTAAGAGATGGGCATATTATTTTTATCTTAACTTGCAGGTACTAAAATAGGTGTTTTCTGGTATACACTGTGTGTCAAGGGGCAATTGCAGAATGAAAGCTGGACAAAAGTAGGAGTGTAGAGCAGGCAGAAAAAAGGAATGAGGTATGAAATTATTTATTTTCTTTGTCTCTTCACAGATGCGCTACATTCCCTTTGCTCCTTTCTTACTCACTGTTAAGTTCTATGTTGATTAGTGAAGTACAGAAACCTGCTTTTGAATACAATAATAGGGCCATAGATTCACAATTGCAGTAGTAGTCTTCAGTGGAAGCTGGGAACAGTAATGATGTTTTTCCCGGCTTGCTTTTGTCTGACTCAGTTAGTATTGCTAACTAGAAGTGGCACAATTTCAATGTAGACGACAGGAAAGTCTAGTGGTCTAAAATATATGGCCTAATGGTTATAACATACTTTTGAAAGTGCAGAGGGGAGAGTTTCAGCTTTCCTTGGTAGCTGTCCCTATTTTCTAAAAGGGCAGGAGATGCAAGGGAGGAGAGAGACATAAAATATACTTGAAAGCAATTACATATTTCATAAATGCTATCAGCTAGGGGACATGGCATTTGGCTTTCTAGTGCCCTTAAGATTGGCAAGATGCTCCAGCTATCAGAATCATATACTTAAGAAACTTAGAAATATTCCACTCTGACTGAAAACATTGTCAAGGATTACAGGCCTTAGCCATTCATCCCTGCCAAAACAACTCTTGCTGACATATTTTTTTTTGCCTTTGTACAGATGACAACATCTTGCTTAAAATCCAGGCAAATGTGTGATTTTCTTAAACCATATTCCTGAGTGTCAAGACTTTCATTAATGTATTGAAATGCCATTCTACAGAGAGAAAGTTAAACTTTCAGAAGCAACAGATCAAGAGTATAGCTGTTCTCAAATTAGTTTTTCTGCATTATGCCTGATAAAGCATATTGCTCAGCACTATGTCTTGAGAAGTATTACACATTTGTCTTTAAGGTGTTTAAAAACATCAGGTTTTTTGCCTCTACTCTTTATGTCCTTTTCTGTACTTTTCCAAATATCTTTGCAATTTTCTTTGCTGTCTCAGTGCACACCAATGCAACATCAATTTGATGTTATTATCAAAGTCTTGGAAATAAAACTGCAGCAAGCTGTTCACTGGAGATTTGATCTTTGACAAATAAGCTTGTGTCAGTGCATCTAAAAAAACCCTGAGTCCATACCTCTGTTTTCCTGCCAATAGGGTCTTGGCAGGGATGCAATTAAAAAAAGAAAATCAATCTGTTCTTTGCTGTCTTATTTCTGAAGAATGGCATTGAGATGCCAGGGTGTGAAGATGTGGGATTGTAAACACAGAGATGTCCTCATGAATTCCACTTTCCTCACTGGTCTCTAAATGAGTCTGATTTATCAAAGCATTAGAATGAGAGGGAGGAAAGGCTGAGATAAAGGGCAGTGGATTCTTTTACCTGACTTCTGATAATTCAAAGGATTATGTGTGTTGTTTCAAAATTAAACCATATAAAAGGTTTACACTCACCAGGGAACACTTATTTTGTGATTTTCAGAAGGGTTGAGCATCTATCACTAAGTAGAAATCCTTATGAGTTACAGAATCTGTGACAATCACATCTTTTTAATTATTTTTTTCCTTCTAAATGTGAGTTTTGGAACACAAATGTGAAAAGATGTTGGTTTGAAATTGATTTTGAGGTTCACAGATTAGGTCAGCTGTGAGATTCCCAAACCTATGAAGTACTTTTGTTTCCATATCAGCAAACATTCTCATATCCACATCTTATAACTTTTACCCGTTCTTGGGGCTGTGTTTTTTCAACTCCCTGAACATCTCTGGGTTCATAATCAAGACTTTGCAGTCTGGCCCATGTGAGAGACTGGAATGGTAATGGTTAATGATTCAAACAACTGGCCATTGACCAAAAGCAGCAGGTGCTTTGCTGAGTCCAGGTTTGCAACTCCCAACCAAAGACAAAAGTTTTGGGTGTGTAGTGGTAAAAGCTCTGATCTCCATAAGAACAGCCCAGGTGCAGAGGCTGAGCACATCCAGAGGATGCACCACCAGAGGATGACCAAGACAAACCAATCTTCATTTAACAACAGTCAGGTTTTTGAGCCACAGAGGAGAAAAGCCAAGAAGCAGATCCTGTGAGGTGGCATAATGCTTTTTATCATGCCAATGTCTTCCCTTCTGTTAATGACCACAGGATGGGCCCTTCTCCCTCTTCCCCCAGGAGGTATTGGGACATTCACATGTAGGCCTGAGAGTATTCATCTCTTCTGACAAGGCATAAATGGCTTAATTACACAGGCTTGAGAAACAGCTGTCATATTTTAGAATAATATAAGGTTATAAACCATCAAAAACCCTCAAAGTACCCCAGACTCATATCTGTCACCTTCCAGCAAAAGACTGCATGATCAAGAGCATCACATCAGACAGTATAAAACTCCCCTCCTGGGGAGGTACCTGGAGTGTCCCACCTGAACATGAATGTATTTCAATCTAGCAAACCTTTTATTTGTGGCTTCCCCCACTCTTATTCTTTCTTTCTCTTACTTTCTTTTACTTATACATTTTCTTAAGTGTATGTGTTAACAAGAACCTCACGCTGCCTTGTTGGAGGTTGTAACAGCCCATTGCTACAAGTTTAAAGCAAAGCACCTTTCCCACTAAGCATAGTTACTGCTTTTCAAGATGATAATAATTTTGATAAGTTTAGTGCTGAAAGAATCAAGAATCTGAAATAAAACTTACAATACTGTCCATGTGGTTTCTTTTCAATCCCATTTTAACTGCCCTTTTTGTATTTTCTTTTATATTGCAGAGCATTTGCACAGTGCTGTCTAGGAGTTATTATCTTGGCGCAGACACTTCAGAATGAAATAACTGTAAAAGACTGAAGTTCTCCCTGAGTGTTGCAGCTTGCCAAATGAGAAGTGCTGTAGGTCTAAATAACTTTTGTGTCCTCCCAACCTTGAGCAAACTCATCAGCTCTTATAGCTAAGGAAGCTCTTCTGCAGTATGCCCTAGGAATGGTGTGGTGGCCCAGATTTTTCAAGCTGGTTCCCCGTAGCATACACCTCCTTTCTCACTGTGTCTCCCACAGCAGACTGTGGCACAGTACTTTTTGGCAGCAGCAGGCCCAGCCCCTATGAGCCAGCACAGTGCTTGATGCAAACATGCTCTTGCTGCAGCAGTATGCCAGTGGGGAAGTAGGAAGGGGAGCTGAAGGTCCTGTCAATCTCCATACCCTTCTTCCCCCTTCCTGTGAGAGATGAGAAAGAACAGCTGAGTTAAAGGCATGGCTGGTCTCCCTGCTGTTTCCTGCACACCCTCACTTAGAAGCACCCACCTCACCTGCAGTGAGGATTTGAGACTCTTTCCTACTTCTCAAATACTCCATCTGACATAAGAGGTCTCATAGGATATTTATCCTCTATATACACTGCAAACACAAGCCTTTTAAAAATGTATTTATTTATTTATTCAATTCCTTAGATTTTAACTAAGTTCTTCTACAAGCTGAATTCTTATGACAGAAAGCATTTAACAGGCAGGTAGAATGATCAAAAATCTTCCTAAATTCAACAAAGGTTAAGTTTGATTTTTTTTTTATTTTCATGACTTATCTAGAATGCAGCAGCCAGACTAAATTAAAGAGACAAAGAAGTATATTATACTAGGACAAAGTTGCTTTATGTGTCTTTTTTCACTAAAACTGCAGTATCTCTGAAGCTTGTATTCTTGCCAGACATTGTCACTAATAATCTGAACTATATCTGAAGGAGGCATCTAGATGTTTATTGGTAATTTTCCAAATGACATCTTCAAATATGAAATGTTCTCTGTGTATTTAAAATTGCTTATTTTTTGAAAGCATCATACACGTATATATATATATATATATAACTATATGTATAGATGGTTTATGCATATGTAAGCAAGTATACAAGTATATGTATGTTCACAATATACAAAAATACAAGTATATGTTTGTATATTTGTGTTTGTATATCCAAATATACATAATCACTTATTTAGGAGAGAGGGATAACTCTGAGAGCTCAGTTTTACTAATATTCCTGCACTGTTGGCCAAAACATTCAACAATGCTCTAGCTGTGCCAACTCCTAGTCTACTGCAGTAGTTTGTTCCCTGAAATTAAAATGATAAAGCTAGTCATATGCAGAAAATTATTCAAACCATGAATAAAATTACAAGGCAATATCACCAAATTATATAAATTTTTGCTCTTCGATATCAAATTTCATTTAAATGCTGTAATTAATACAGAATAACATAACATGACCTTCAAGGTAGCTTGAAAATTATATCAAATAATTATGCTCACCTTTTGACACATACTAAGCAAAATTCTGCATAGTATAGAAAACAAACTTACATTATCCTACTCTTCAGACAGTAAAATATATACAGACAAGGACTCTTCTGAGAAATCACAGTCTTAGATCTTCTCATAACAGTTACAGAAACTCAGGATCCTACAGTACAGTCTCTGGGAAAGTCATGACTTTCAAAAATGCAGGTGATCAAGGGACCTCTCAGTGGCTATAAAGTTGGACCCTATAATCTGGAGCAGAGAATGTCAGGCTTCTCGCAGACACCCAAAGCTGCACAGATGTAGCTGCACTGGGAGGCAAGTCTGCCCTCAAGAGCTGGAAATGGCCATGATAAACTTGAAACAGGTTGGTGGCCCTAACATGCCATTGAGTATTTCTTCAATGTCTGTCCCCCTAGCTGGGACATCAGCACAAGACAAAAAGTAATTTATATTTCCATATCTGTGACATCTGTGTAATTGAGATCCTTTCATTCATGCTTTTGACATGTAAAAGGGAGCTGGAAGCTATCAGATAAAGTAAAGTCTACCACAGCATTTTATAGAGGCAGCTTGTACGGTGTATAATTAATCCCCTCTATTAATATGAGCATTGGAAAAATTTATTCAAGAAAGATTAGCAGTCTGTTGGCAGGACTTTAAGTTAAATAATAATAATAAATAAATTTCAGTCATATTTTTTCCTGCATCTGTAGAGTATATTTCTACTTGGGTCAGGGACTGTCCTCTGTCCTTATAAAGTGCCTACACAAGGAGATACCATTCCAACGAGTTCTCTAGACATATATCTTCAATTTTTGCAACAAACTTTGAGTTCAAAGTTGATTTTTGTATTCACAGCATACTGTAGTTCAATGAAAAAAATAATAATCAGTTAGACTGGAGATGTCAATTAAAAGTTTCATGCTCAATGCCATTAATCATTATTGCTCACTTTTCTCCATGGCAAAGTTATTGTAAAATTTGAAAATAAATATTTAATCTAAGTTCCTGTAAATAAAAATACAATGCATTTATAAATTAATGTTTGTTAAATTAGGCCCATAAAAATTGTCCTAATGGATCTGACCCACAGCCAATATTCTGTCTGACAGTAGCTGGAAACAGGATTAAAAAAAGACTTAGGTAAACAGCTGTGAAATAATATGTGCACATTAAATCAGTTCCTCATACCTGCCAGTCAGTAACTGACTTAAATGCAGTAGCATGATGTGTAAAATTAGTTTTGTTATTTGGGATACAATCACGCATAATAAGATGTTCTAAGCCTTATGTCATTGTTTTATGGTTTAATGACAGCTTTTAATTGCTTTAATGGTTTTGTCTTCAACATTCCTATTTATTGAACTACATTTCAGGGTTTCTTTAGGACATGCTGTTTTTATGGTGCTGCTGATTGGCTCCATTACATTAGGCCTTGAATCTATGTTACAGTTCAGGAAATGTAGGCAAATACCTATCTTCCACTGAATTTTTGATAGCTGAACTTTTGCTCTGTGTCTTAAGCAAGGTCCCTTTTTCTTTCTCATCATAATGTTCACCTTCATCAGGAACATGAAATGGATGAATGAACCAATGACCCTTTTTGGCATTGCTGGCACAGGTACAAGGAGATGGAATGTGTGGCTTCTGAGCATGACATAGAAGTTATGATGGTGTATCTTGCTAACTATATCTAGAAGAAATAGTGAGTAAGCAAACCAGAAATATTTGTTCTGATTTTTTGCTAGCTTGTATAACTTAGTCAAGAGAATTAATGAAAACTCTTTCATTTAAATCAATACCGTTCTTAAACATTGCCTTTGGGGAGCTCCTGTTGTAACATCAGGCTTGCTTGGATCAAATCTGTAGCACAAAAGACAAGATTCAATATGGAGCCATCAGAAAAGTAAAATGAAACTTTGAAAGGAAGGTTAATGAGAAGTTTACAGGACTCAGCACAAGTCAATGCTCCATGGAATTAGCTGAAGAAGTAAAATTTCCTCCAGTACTATTTGTGCACAAGGAGGCTGATAAGAAAACAGGGATTTTAGAAGACTCCTTCAGACCAGCAAAGGAGAACTGGAATACCAAAGGCAAAATCATGATACTTTGACCCAGTCAATCAGATAGGTAATATGAGAAGATCACGGATCAAAAGAGATAAGCTCAGAGAGAGTTAAGTTTGGCTCAACATGTCAAAGCATCAAGAAGCCACTAATGCAGACACAGTTGGGAGTAACACTAGAATTAAGAGAGTCAGGAAATTAATGACTCTGCACCTGAAATTCAGAGAGCTACCAAGAATGTCTTTAAAATTGAAATCAAGGATATGATTTACATTATATATGTTTAGCAGATGCACTCAGCCATATTTTGAGTCGTAAAAATCCTGTGTGATATTTTATGAAGGCTGTATGTCTTTTCAGCAGGTTTTATCAGTTCAGATATGCTGTGAGAAGTTATGTGATAATGCTGCTCTTTGTTTTGCTGTTCAGGACTTACTGCAGCTTGAAATAGAAACACATTTTGGAAGGTCTTTGAGCTCATGAGTTTGGGTACTACAGATTGTTCTGAAGTGGTATGAAGTGAACAAAATGTTAGGAATATGTCAGCCATTTAATTTGAAGGAGAAAAGTAATTTTATTCAATCAATGCTTGGCAGCAGTCAGCATGCAGCAATGGGTCGTGGTGCCTTCCATCTACCTTCTGAGCCTGACCCAGTTGAATTGACAGGCACCTAAGGGGAAAAATTGACAATAAGGAGAATCAGGGAAAAAATATTGTATATTTGCCTGTGTTTGAAAATTGTGGCTTTAAGCTATTTAGAAAATAAAGGAAAAGCTTTTGGGATGGCTCAGGAAGAGATCTAATGTAGAATTTTTTAAATGGTCATATCATATTTCTTATTTTTGGGTGATATTTCCTGAATGTCCTAACTGAGCGTTTTTTTCCCTTAGACACCTGTCACTGGACTAATCCTGTAAACTGGATCATTCTCTAAGGATAGATAGAAAGGCACCAAAAGACAGCAAGACTCATTGCTTCAGGCTGACTGCTGCAAATAATTGACTGAATATATGAGCTATTATTTTTAATGTAAGTACGAATTTGTAGAATCAGAGAATGCCAGGGGGTTAAAATGGACTTTAAAGATGACCCAGATTCAACTTCCTGCACCGTGGGTAGGGCCACCTTCCACTAGACCAGGTTGCTAAAGGCCTTGTCCAGCCTGGCTTTAAACTCTGCCAAGGACAGGACATCTACAGTCCCTCTAGGCAACTTAATCCAGTGTCCCACCACCCTCACAGTAAAGAATTTTTTCCTAGTAGCTAGTATAATTTTCCCCTTTTTCAATTTGTACCATTTCCTTTCCTTTTGATGTCTTGGTTTGAGCTGTCTTCTCAAATGCTTAGGTGTTTTAAGGGAAAATATTGCTCATACAGTCTGGTCTGCCTACTGTAGGTTAGAGAATTCTGCTTTCCAGAGGAAGATAAGAATAAAGACCCTTTTGGTTTTGTAAGAAAAAAATGTTTAAGTGTACCTCCTGTTTTATTGATGATAGTAATGTAGGTCCTCATACCCTTTAAGGAAATTTTTTCACTAACAAAACAATTTTGTGTTTTAGCTGAGTCTCTCTGCTAAAACAAAGCAAGATATATAGTGTAGGACTAGAGGTTTGATGTAAGAATCACATTTTCTAATACCAAAGCAAAAAACTTAACAATAGAGTACATCAAAGAATTGACAGTACTCCCCAATAAAAATGCTAAATACTGTGTTTATTCATCTGAACTTGTTTCTTTGGTTACAGACAGAGAATAAAGACTAATCACTTAAGGTTAAAAGTCAGACTAGGAAGGAAATGATTTTGCCTTTAGAAATTCATGGATTTTCAAACTGTTTTTAAGTTACAGGATCTAATTAGTATCATTCATACTTCATATAATACTTTGTAGTTACTTCAAAAGGGACCTCACTTGTTGGTTTTCCACACCTTTGAGAAAATTATAGTTGTTATGGAAAAGAGAAAAACTCCTGTTTATATGAAAAGGAGAATATAAAAAGCAGGGAAGATTATCAAAAGACAGCTTGAAGTCTGATGATGGTGATAAAATCAGAAATAAAGTTTAACAAATAAACTGAAATAGGAAGGCAGTTGGAGGAGCAATAAAAAGCAAATGAATAATAGCTGTTGGTAGCTCTATGTACAGCGATTTCCCCAAAATAAGAAATGAATAAAAAATAAGAGATTTATAAAATTTTACATTAGATCTATTTTCTTCCTGGCTTTCACAAAAACATTTTATTTCTTTTCTAAAGAGTTTAAAGCAACAATTTTCAAACACAGGAAATTGTTCTAACACATAGAGTTCTGCTGACTTATGAAATCAATGTAATTTTTTACTGCAGCATTGTTTGAGAACAGATCCTACTGCCCTGACAAAGTAAAGTAATTTGCTTTCTCTCATTTGGCTAGAGAGTGATCTGCTCTCATTTAGTTCAATGGCTGGTACTGATAGCATCTTGTTTAAAATATAGTGCTAAAGATAAAGTCTTTATCACATGTATGGTTGTGCATAAAGCAATACTTTTTATGATATCTGATACTGGAAAGAAGAAGGACTACAACAATAAGAATTCTACAGAATGAAACAGTTTATGTCCAAAAATTAATCTTCCTAGATCATTTTACCTTGAACATCTATCTCCATGCTCAAAATGGTATCTTAAGAGAATTTAGAATTGCTCTAGGCTTCTCAGCCCACATATGAAGATCCAAGTCTTCATAAAGAAATCTGTTAGATGATCTGCAACATATTCAGCAGATAAATATAAAATGCTTGCTCTCATCATTGATCTTCCTGATGGGCAGATGATGTGTAAACAGAATGATTCTAGTCTGATGGCTTATTACATATTTACATGAGGATGATCAAGAAGAAAGCTCCCTTTAATTGGATGGTGGGACCCTGTGGGGTCTCCTGCACACTTGATTTCCCCCAGAGCAAGTAATTTAAATCCTATGAATCATTGAAGCTCAGTATGCCTGTTGGGTTTTGACAAGTGTCTCAGTGTCCCACAGAGGCTAAAGCAAATGCAGGTTGAATGCATATTTTCCCCAAAATGTGAGTGCTGTGCAACTTTTTATCTACATTTCTAATTCTTGTTTCTAAATATAAGGACCCATAGATAAGACATTCATAGTAAGTAGCTAAAGTGTGGCAAATTAGGTGAAAAACAGCACTTTGATATCAATTACAACTTCCTGACACACTTTTTTAGCATGCATTCAAAGAGTTGCATACAAAGAAATTTGAAATTCTAGCGCTTCAGACCACAGTATTTTCTCATTTGTACTTCTGTAAGTCATTATATCAGTACCATCACCTCACAACAAGAAAAATCGAGATGCTGGAGCAAGTCCAGAGAAGGGCAGTGAAGCTGGTGAAAGGTGTGAAGCACCAGCCTGAAAACAAGTGGCTGAGGAGCTGGGATTATATAGCTTGGAGCAAAGGAGGTTCAGGAGAGTTTCTGGAAATACGTGAAAGGAAGGAGTCAGTTTCTACTGAAGTAACAAGTGAGGACAAGAGGAAATGGTCACAAGATGCAGGAGGGGAGGTTTAGACTGGATGTTAGGGAAAGTTTCTTCATGGAAGGGGCTGCAAATCATTGGAACAGATTTAGAAAGAGAGAAGGAAAATGGTGGAGTCACATTACTGAAGGTGTTAAAAAAATGTGGAAATGTGGCACTTGAGGACATGATTTAATGATTAACATGGTGGTGGTGCTAGGTTGACAGTTGGACTTGGTAATCTTAAAGGTCTTTTTGAATCTTAAAAATTCTATTATTCTATGATTGCATACTTACAGGAGTTACTCAGGACTTAAAACAATATAACAGCTGTCCCACTATTATTAACTTTAAAGGATACTTTTTTTTTCCCCAGCAGACAGAATATATTCAGTAAAAACAGTAACTCATTTCTGATGAGCTAGTAATTGAAAGACAGAGGAAGACTTTCCAGCATACCCAGTGATATGTGGAAGTTCACTTCAGAAAGCATTTCAGAAGTTACTCGTCACAGTTGATAAAAAGAGGAAAAGGTTGTACGGTCTCTGCTGCTGAAGGTCTCTAAGAATATTTGAATTAAATTTCTCTGAGAATCAACATAGGTAAAGTTAGAAAAACAAAATGGAGTAGATTCCCTCTTGCTATCTTTTAAAAATATTTTTCCATGCTTTATGTGATTAAGCATTACATCACTCATAGATCTTGAGTATGGATAGGGCTTTGAGCAATTTGATCTCATGGAAGGTGACACTGCTTAGGATGGTTGGAACTAGATAATCTTTAAAGTTCTTCCCAATAAAAAAAAAATCTATGATTCTTTCCTATGAGAGAAAATCCATAAAGAATAATTTTTGACCTCAGGCAGAGACCCAAACTGTGAGATTTGTTTGGAACAGCACAGGGACTATCAGTGCCATTCATCTTAAGGACAAATCTCCACTCAATCATTGTCACAGTTACCCTTAAATTACCACAGGACTGTCTACAGAAGAGCTTAGTTATTAGCCTACAGCTCTCTAAAATGCCATTTCCTTAGAATCTCAAAGAATGTCTTGATTTGGAAATAATCCCAAACAGCATGAGGGACATAAATGCCTGGAGGTGGTAAAAATTGAGAGAATGAAATGGGGAATGAAAAATTAGAGAGTCTAAATCTTCTTCTTCTTCTTCTTTCAAGGATACTGGAACAAATAACCAATGAACATTTCAGTAGGCAGAAAGGCAAAAGAAGCTAAATTTTGCATGAGTATTTTTTTCAAGTTGGTCTGTTATGCAGATTCTCCATTGTCAGTGATAGGTAAATTTGTATAGGGAGCTTTCCATAAAAGGGTGCACTTCTAGGTTCTACTTCTCTACTAATTTGTCTGTTTTCATTAAACTTGAAGGGATTTGCTTTTCACTCACATACTTAATTGGCTGAATTCTGTAGGATGTAACAGACAGACACACAGGATGATCATTTGATCGCTCCCTGATGAATTGAATATGAAAAATAAGAGAAAAACCTAGTAATTATAGAGTGTATGACTGTATTATTAAATTAAATATGCCAGGGGACATTTCCTGAGATAAACCAACACATTGTGGCCCATGTTCACCTCAATAAACTATCCCAGAGGAGGTACTCGTAGGCAAGAAATATCCACAAATAAAGTGTCCACAAGTATTTGATAACACTCTAAACAGGTTTATGGATTTTTTGGGGAGACCTTAGGCCAAAACAATGACAGGAACCATTTTAGCAACCTAAATGACTGGGTTCCTTTGCATAGAAATAGCCTTTTCATAATTTAATTTGTAATACAAGTATAGGCAGTATTTGATACACATGTCCAAACTCTTTTTGAGTCTAAGAATTTCTTTGAAAAGTTTTACTTACTACATGACTATCATGCCATGAAACTTCCACTGTTAAGTTTTAGGATGCACATATGTCCACAGTTCTCCATTCTGTTTCATTAACTTTATCACCTTGCTGATGAAGGAGCCAGAGGTGCATTCTTTATGAAGCTGTATAGCATAATCTGTGATTGTCCGCATCTTCTCTGATTCACTGTGTTGGTGTTCTGCCTTAGAAACATCCCCTTATACAAAAGCAAACATCATTTCAGCTGAATTTTTTCTCATTCACTGAGATTGCCAAGACATGGAAGGGGTCTTTGATAAGTGTCACATTTTGATCCATTTTGTCAACATGATGATCATGAAACAAGTGTGCCCCCATTTAAAAAAAAAAAAAAAAAAAAAGTGTTCAAGAGAAGTTGTTGTGATGATTAAGAAGAACAAGGAAAATTGATCTCAAAAGTGCCCAAGCAAAAAAAAAAAATAGAATAAACAATACAGCTTGATCAGCATTGCATCTAAAAAGCAATTTATAGAAAAGATAGAAAATATTTTAGGAATACTTTTCTAAAAGACAGACTTTTTGGAAAAGTTTTTTTTTTTTTCTCTTTTAACATGAGTAAGGAATGGTTGTCACATTGCCTTTCTATTAGTTTAACCTAAAACGATTTGTGAATGGTAGTAATTATCTGAAACCATTTCAGAAGCTCTTGATAGAAATATTTTTTCACCAGTTAAGATAAAGAAAACAGTAACTTGAAACACACCGCACCAAGTTCCCAGCTAGTAGAAATTGACACTGTTCTACTGACTTCCAGGAGCACAGATTAAACAGTGTTACTAGTCCAGTAGCACTAAGGTTCTTAAAAGTTGTTAAAATTCATTAATGTTGCTTTGGGACTAATATGTATGAATTCGATGCACTTATTCTCTTAATTATGGTGACATTCTATACTTTATCCTTTCTCTAACTGAAAATAACCTTAGTTAAATAGAAATATAATCACATGCTGTGTACACCTCTTGAAATATGAAGTCACTTTTCCTTTGCTTAAAGGTATATTAGAGAATTATTTTTCTTTCTAATAACTAGAGAGAAACCAAATCCAATGAGAATCAATATGAGATATTTCCCTGAGACTTTTATTTTATAACTTTTTTTTCCTGAAGGAAAATGAATAGATGACATCTGGGCAATATTTATTTTATGCAATCATGTACCCAAGTCCAGGCTTTTCAATAAATGACTCTCTATCTCCTAAAATGAGGGAAAGTCAGATTTGAGGCTGGCTTGGGGAAGCTTTGAGAAGCAGAAAAGATGAATGGGACAGATAGCTGAGCAGTGTTGCAGTCCGTGTTTTTGACTGTAATTCAGTCAGTTTTATAACCTTCCCTATTTTGTACTGTTATAACATATTTTAGTACTAATGGATTGTTCCTTTCCCCCCTGTGTTGTTAGTTTTACCCTAATTGTCTATCTCCCCAAAGACCTGCCCTTTTGTTCCCTGTTCCTCCTCCCATTTCATGTCAATCCTTCCCTAAGCCAGTCCCCTTCTCTAGAAACTTCCCTATCAATTTTGTATCCTTTGAAACCAAGGATACAACCAAACATCGGTTTGTTTAAGTTGTTCTCCTCCCCCATAATCCCCTATTGGTTTAAACATTGTATTCCCCACTTTGTGTTCCACCCCCAGTTTCTCCCAATTGGTTAAAGATTGTATCCTCCCCTGGGACCTCCCCCATTTATAAGTTGGTGTCTGCCTCTGATTCAGTGTCTTTCTGGCCCTGACCTTCCAGGGAATAAACTCCCTTGGAAACCATATGAAAGCCTTCTCCCTGTTCCTTGTCTCTACCCTGGACACAGTCCTATCCCCCATGCAGTCCACCCATGTTGTAGAGTTTTGTTGTTTTTGTTTTGCTTGTCTTTTAGTGCTATTACATTTGTATTTTCTTTGTTTTGTCTAATATTCCTAGTAAAAAAAAGTTGTTCCTATTCCCAAGTCTTTGCCTGAGAGCCTCCAATTACAAAATTATAATAATTTGAGAGAGGGGGTTTACATTCTCTATTCAAAGAGAAATTCCAGCTTTTGCTAGCAGGTACCTGTCTTTCAAGCCAAGACACTCTGATTCAGTGTCTTTCTGGCTCTGACCCTCCAGAGAATAAACTCCCTTGGAAACCACACAGAAGCCCTCTCCCTGTTCCTTGTCCCTACCCTCGGCACAGTCCTATCCCCCACGCAGTCCACCCGTGTTGTAGAGCAGCAGTGCCCTACAGCCACACCCCGGATTCGACAGCTGTCTGGGGGCGGCCCGCTCTCGCTGGCGGTGTTGGGAGCCAGTCGGGCTGAAGAAATCCAGCACCGCAGCACAGCAGGACTCTCCAACTGGCTGTAAGCAGCTGAAAGTAGCTTTCTAATGTGTATAGGGCCCATAGGAATGGTGATACGTCATAGAGCAGTCCATGCTTTCTGTGAAATGTATTGTTGGTGGAATGTCATTGCCTTGTTGAAAAGCCTGGAGGGTTCCAGGGATGCTAAGGAGAGATTTCAACAAACACTTTGGTGCTCTGTTTCGTCTCTGTTATCTTCTGGTACTCTTAAAAAAAAAAAAAAAAATGGCACTTGTTAAAAAAAAAAGGTAGCCAAGGAAATCGCAGTGTGGTGATAACTTACATAGGTTACTTTGGAAAGTGCCACACTACAAGAGGTTCTGTCACCCAGGTATGCCCCAGGTGGAGCCTTAGCTCTTCTGGACCTAGCAGTTTCCCTGCAGGTGTCAGTGGAGTCAGAATTGCGTTCTTTGGTTTCTGTATCACCTACACTGTGCAGTGTTATTGCCCAAAATACTGTTTGGTACATTGCAGGATAAAATGTGTGAACATACATGGATTGTCTAAAGTATAAGACACCAATAGCTTTTTTGACATGAACTTATATATTTATTTCTGATTTTCTTCTCTATTATGGAAAAAACACATAATTAAATAAGAATTTTAAAATTAGTCTCCATCACTAAGCTATGCAAGACTAGATTTTTTTCTGAGTCTTGATAATGGAAATTATACATTAAATGCATTTGTCTTTGTACTTAAATATTCTAAAGCTTAATCAATGCAACAGCCTTGTCCCTTGAAATAGGGTACATAAGAATCTTTGTAAATGATATTTCATTTGACTAGGACAGGACATTTATCCTCCTGAATTGTATTCTGGTGAAAAGAAAATTATTAATTTAATGGAATATATGCATGTTTGCTACCTCTTTTATTAACACAGCTAGGATAGGCCATCATCTCCAATTTTTTTCAGGAGATAGGAATGAGTGAAGAGCCCTACAGCTTAATTCTGAGTTGCAAAGACAACTCAATAAGATTTTCTGACTCTTCTCTCTTATAAACCTGTTACCGAGTCAGTGTTATTGCTTATACTAACATGAAAAATACACAAGAAAAATGGTCTAAAATTTTTTGGCTGATTATTGAAGTAGATTAGCACATACATGCACAAGTGTGTTTCTGTATGAAATTCAATGTATTACACTAGTTTAAGGTAAAGATTATTTTCAGGTACTTCCACAGTATTTCTGCATCTCCTATCAAGAGCAGATAGCGCTAGTTGTAAAAAACAATAGTAGCTTTGTTAAACAGTGCTTGGAAAGACAAGCACTATGATGAGTTCCGTAAAATTGCCATAGGATTATGAAGTGTATTAGTCTGGGCTTTTTGAATCATGATTATACATAAAACCCTATATTTTTTTAAGTTTAAAAAGTGTTGTTATGTGATTTACAGTTAATCCTGATACAGAAAAGAGCACAGGGCCACAGGGATGAGGGGGAGATCCCCAGTAAGAGACAAAAGCCCCAGCTGCTGTTAGGCTTGTCCTAGGAGAGCCTCAGAAATAGTGTCCAAGTGTCACATTAGAAAGAATCACAGGCAAGAAAGGTCAAAGTGTTTGGCAAGGAACAAGCATGGGGCGAAGGGATAAAATTAGGAAGGGGGCTGGTCACATATAAATATGGGGCTGGGCAGTATCTTGGTGCAGATGTGCTCTATGCCTGATAATCAAACACAGTCCATCCTGTTTTCTTACTAATTGGCATTTCTAGCTGTTTTCCTGAGTGAGGATCTTTGTATTGCTGTGCATGCGTGTGTACAGGTGTATGACTGCCGGAAACTAGAATGGGACCAGGGATCAGAACCTCAGGGCCAGTCTGTGGTGTCAGTAGCTGAAGAGACCAGAGCATGTGCCCTTTGTGTGTGTATGGATGACAGAGCATGACTGGCAGCCAGGATCAAGCTGGGATGCTCAAAGAGAAGTATAAGGGGCTTAGGAGCCAGTTATCTGAGTGGCCATAAATCTGTGCTGAATAGCAGGGAGACTGATGTGGTCTGCAGGAGGAAGCGCTGCTAGACAGGCTGAGTGGCTTGGGACAGCCATTGGTCTAGGACATACTTAAATATATCATATAGATACTCCCATATTATATATATATGTGTATGTTTCTCACTAATGAACCTTCACCATGAATGCTGTACAAGGGGATAAGACTAGTAGTCCATTTGTGCCATCCCTATACAAATAGGTGAGTGTTTTCCTCTATCTTAACTTGTGTATGTTTGAGTGGCCTGCTGTGTATGTTTGTTCATATTTGGTACAGTGTCACTGTGCCAATCCAGGTTTTTGGTCGTCCTGGCTTGACCTGAGGACATGAGGTTGCAGTAGCTTCACTTCTTTCTGCCTGCTCAATTCAGAAGCCTCTCAAACAAATACCCTGCTATTGGCTGGGTATGTCACTTGAATATGTTTGTGTTTGTTGGGTGAGCAATTATAGGCGAGGCTCAAAGAAATATACTAAATGGCATTGTATCAGGCTGGCAGCCAGATACAAGTGGGCTTACCCAGGGTCCAGTTTTAGGGACAGTGTTCCTTAATGTTTTTATAGATTAAAACTGGATGCATGAATCTCAAGTAAATTTAGTGATGATATTAAACGAGGAGCTGTGGACTCCACTGAGGGCAGAGAGGTTACAGAGAGATCTGCAAAAACTGTAGAGCTGGATAATCACCAACTGTATGAAATTTACGAGAGCAAGTTCTATTTTTTCCACTTGGGATAGAAATACCACATTTAATATACAAGTTGGGGGACAAGAAGCTAGAGAGCAGCCCTGTAGAAAGAGATCTGGAGGTCTTGGTCAATGGCAAATTTAATGTGAGTCAACAGCGGGTCTCATTAGCTGGAGTGGCCAACCATATCCTGGGGCACATCAAGTACAGCATCAGTACTGGTTGAGGGAGGGGATTATCCCACTCTACACTGCACAGGTCCAGCCTACCCTTGAGTACTGTGTGCAGGTTTGGACTCCAAAATATTAGAAGGACATCACATTCTTAGGTTGTATCAAAAGGAGAGGGGCCAAGATGGTGAAAACTTTCAGGAACAGCTAAAGACACTTGGTCTGCTCAATTTGAAGAAGAAAAGTCTGAGATGTGACCTCATCAAAGTCAACACCTTCCTCAGGAGAGGAGTGAAAGGGGAGGAGTTGATCTCTCTCAGGTGACCAGTGACAGGACACAAGGAAATAAAATTAAACCATGTCAGGAAAGCCCAGATGAGATACCAGGTTCCTCTTCATGGAACCTTTGGAGATGTTTATTTACTGGAATAGGCTCTCCAGGGAAAAGACCCCAAGCCTGTCAGAGTTCAAGGAATATATGGACGGTGCTCTTAATAATATGCTATAGTTTTAAGGTAGTCCTGTTAGGAGCAGGGAGATGGACTCAAGTGTTCCTTAAGGGTTGCTTCTGACTTGAAATATTCTATGATTCTGATTAGGAAACACACAAAGGTTAAAGAATCATTTCAAATCTCACAACTGATGCTCTTATTTGGCACTCCATGCTTTTTCTCCCATCACCTGCATCCTCATCACACCTTTCCCACAAGATCTCCTAAAAGCAATTTACAACAGGGAATAAATGGGATTCTGTGAGGAAGATAAGAAAAGTGCAAGGAAAAGCTAAATTTCACCAGAAATTTTCAGCTAGAGGATGGACTGCCTGACATATTGCACAGTTGCTCATTCAACTGGTATTTATCATAGCTGAAGAGGTATGTAGTTGTCTAGCACAGCAACATGACTCTCAGAGAAATGAAAGTTTTGATGTTTTTTTTCTATTAAAGAGAAACAATCCTCTGATGGATTGTTGGAAGTAAGACCAACATGATGGAAGTAAGAACTACAAAACCACAAAAAGGATGAAAGAAACATTTCATTTCAACATATTTGCATATCAGTATATGAGGCGAAGCAGCCTTCTGTGAAGATACTAGAACAAGATTTGGGTAACCTCAGTTCAGTTCCATGTTCTTGCAGAAAATTCTCACAGTATCATCAGGGTGCTCACTGTGGAGTGGTTTTAATCTTTCTTCTGGTCCTTAGAAATTTATGCTTCAAAGTTTTGGGGAAAGGACAGTTCTCTCAGTGGTCAATAAAATTTCTTTTTGTGCTTCAGCAAAGACACAGCTGCTTACTGAACGGTGAAGTAATCTTGACATGGTGTTGATATTCATTACCATCTAAAGTAATGTCTATGCTAAGGCTAATTTTTAATCACAGATGTTATGGTTTAAGCCCAGCCCACAACTAAGCCCCACACAGTCCTGCACTCACTCCCCACACCAGCAGGATGGGGAAATGAATCAGAAAAGCAAAAGTGACAAAACCTGTGGGTTCAGACAAAGACAGTTAAATAGGTAAAGCAAAAGCCACTCACACAAAGAAAGCAAAATAAGGAATTCATTCACTGCTACCCATGGGCAGGGAGGTGTTCAGCCAACCCCAGGAAAGCAAGACTCCACTACATGTAGTAACCTGGGAAGACAAACACCATCACTCTGAACATGTCCTCCTTCCTCTTTCTTTCTCCAGCATTATATGCTGAATATGATGACATACAGTATGGAATATCTCTCTGGTCAGTTGGGGTCAGTTGTCCTAGCTGTATCCCCTCCCAACTCTTTGAGCACCCCCAGCCTATTTGCTGGTGCAATGGGGTGAGAAACAGAAAGGTCCTTGACACTGTGTAAATAATTAAAATATCCCTGTGTTACCAGCAATGTCTTGATCACAAATCCAAAACACAGGCCCATAGTGGCTACTATCTCTATCCCAGTCAAAACCAGCACAGCAGACTGCAACTATTCTGTATTCCAACAATGCTGTGCTTTGCACTCATCTAAATAGTCTTCTTCCTTACTTTCATCAGGCGTCTGTCTACCAGTCATGCTACAGTTTTGCCAGTGTACTTACTGTGTCTACGCCTGAGGAGCATCTGCTCACCCAGACGTGTTGAACATGGATCGTGTTACTGCATACTCCTGATTGCAGAAACAAGGCTGGCAGGAGACTCTAGACCTGGCCTGAATCTCTTCAGCCATCTGGTGCTTGCTGGCTTTCTAATCCCAGACCATGCCAAGATTTATAACAAAAGGATTGGTTTTACAGATAAAAACAATTGACAATAGTGGCTTTTTTGCACAGGAATGCAAAAATCAGAGAGCATGGTTTCTTTCTGCTGACAGCTTCCTCCAGTCCCATCTGGTATTCTGTGTGCACTGATTGAACCCATATACCATTAGAGGCAGTGACACATGCTAACAGTTGCTATAGTTGTGATCCAAATAAAACTAACAAAGTCTTTCCTGAATTGTAACTTAGTGCCACTTGGATGTCTTCTATTTTTATGCCTAAATCTGGAAGTTTCTTCCTCTTTTGTATTTTAAAGAGGTTTTTTTGGGTGGTTTTTCTTCCTCAAGATTCCATGATGAATTTAATTACAGCAGACAGATAAGTAGGAGTTCCAGTAGGATTTGAATTTGTAGGCTTTGTATGTGAATTACTTCAAATATTGTTTCATTACATTATGGAAGGTTTTATCTCCAGGAACACATAACTAATAGGATTGTCTTTTGAGGTGGAAAAAACCCCAAAATCTCTACCTTCTGTTTTCCTTTTTTTATCCATTTAGAGTACCATTCTACAGATTTTTAAGAAAATATTTTGATATTTTCATATATGCTTCTTCAGCTTAATCATTGCTGAGTACATGACCTGAATAACATATCAGTTTAATTTCTGCAATATTTATTCCATCCTAGGTAAAAAGACAGATGTAATACAAATTCTTTTCAGGATAATCTATTATCCTGCAAACTTCCTGATATCAGTGAAAAAGGATTTTTATATTGCTACTTGTATGGCACTTCCTGATGAGCCCCAGATACACTGAAGATCCTTATGTGTGACTCCTACTTAAGATTAGCCCATTTGTTTCATATGAGAAAGGGCTGAAATTGCCTGACCTATTTTTTATTAACTTTCTTTCTCACTTAGCTGTAAGAAACTTTTCTCCTTTTCTTTTTTTCCCTTATCCTTCCTATTCTTCCGCATCTAGCTATCGATTTACAGTCGCTGCAGGGCCAGCATTTCTCAGAATATATAACAATGGATGATGTTTAATCAAAAAGCAAATAATATAGGGAACAAAGGCTTCAAAATCAAGCTTTTGTGATAAAAGCCAGGTGAAAAAATTCTGTCACGGCACACTATAAAATACAGGTGGTTTACAGTGTGGATCTTCAATCAGCATTACATGATGGCTCTTGCAGAGAGGATGGCTTCTCCTACAGTGGGATTGCTAACTCCGGGGCCTGGCAGACCTGCATTCACACACACCTGTTTTACCTACCCTACTGTGACCAATGGGAAGTCATTTGTCCATTCCGTCCCCTTGCTCTCTATGAGTCTCATTGAGGTTTTGGGGTTGGGCTTGGAGGTTTTTGTTTATTGTTTGCTTGTTTTAATGGAGAGGGCGTAATTTGGAAAGCTATGCCTTGGCCCCACAGTGACAGATTTTGCTGTCAATCTGCACTGCACTTAACACAGTCATGGGGCAAGAGATACTACTTTTCTTTGTCCTCTGACATTTTATTTCTTTAGCTATGATGGACTTGATATAAACTCTGTGTTTTCCAAACTCCTTTAAAGACAGCAAACTACAGTAACTTAGGAAAACTTAGTCAAATCAAAACATTTTTCACCTAGCAAGAGCAAGATATCACAGGGGAAAAAAGGATTTAAACAAAAAATGGGTCTGTCTCACACTGCAATCTCTCCTGTCAGTCTTCTGTAAATGCACCTTTGCTCGATTATCTTTGTTTTCTGAGTTGGAGAAAATATTTTACTTTTTACTCTTCCTTAAATGTCGCCTCCATGTGTATCTCTCAGTGCCTCAAAAAAGGAAAGAGTAAATTTTGGAGTTTTCCAGGAAACTTGAGAAGAAATACAGTGAAGTGTCTCTGTTAATATTGGCATGTGGGGGTTATAAGAGCATATTCATTAACAATGAAAGTGAAATGTTTATTTTTTGCCTTTATTTCTGCCAGTGACATCTCAGGTGAATTTAATTACTTCAGCAGGGCTTGGGTTTTTTTCAGATAAATGTCTGTAAGACTGGATAGCACCGGAATGACAAAAGTAAGTCATGTTGACATTTTGTAAGGTCTCTGATGGGAAAATACAGTGTGCATGAGTCTTTTAAATGATGCTTTCTTTAACCTCTACATTTCAATGTGTATTTAATGTAATTATATATTTCTCAGAACCAGTCACTGTATAACAGTCCAGAATAGAAGGATGTTCAAGAGAGACTGTTGGTATTTCTGGCTAAATTTGCATCAGTTTTGAACATAAGTTGTAAAACTTCAAGAGTTAGAAGAATTGCTAGAATGATGTTTACTATTAATGCTCCAGGATACACGAGATGAATCATCTTACTCTGACCGAGAGCAATGCAGTGATAACATTATCCCTCAGTAAAGTAAGAACATATTTTAACTTATTGTCACTTGACAAAGCTGATATCACAGACTTTCTTCCTCTGAAGTATTTAGAAGAAAGTTATTATGATTTTTTTTCATCGATCATTTATGTGGAAAAATGTAGATGTAGAGAAATAGGTTATTTTGTCCTTCAGACACAAATAATACTTTTGTTCACCTCTCAAGGTATGTGCAATAATGCTGCCCATGAATGTGAAAAGGTGAAAATGTATAAACTTCACTGATTTCTATCTTTACATTATGAAACTGTGATATCTGATATCCACTGTCTATTTTTCTATACATATATGTAGAAAGTATGTAAATTAATGTATGCTACTACCATATACTGTATTTCTATAGTGAAAAATGTAGCTGAACCTTTTATTTTCACATTATCCTCTCTGCTGGCTGCATTATTAGTAACATACATTACAAATTATTTCTTAGACAACCAGAAATGAGAGAGACTTAGGAAGTAGAGAAATACCCACACATGCCCCAAGAACATAAGCCGTTGAAGTTCATTCATTTAACAACGTTTTCTACTAAATATGGTAAATTGAGGAGTCAGTAATTTCTTTTTAAACCTTTGATGACTTCTTCTAGCCCTATCAGCTCTATCCAGGCATTGGATTTTAAAATAAGTTCAAGCAAAACTAGTACTCTTCTGTGTTTAAAACAGAAAGGGTTTCAACTTTTTTTACCAAATGCAGTAACTCCAAGAGGAAGAGATGAAAACATGGTATATAATCTTCTTATCTACCACACTCCACGGAATCAAAAATGAGTACTTGGTTGGCAGCAGATGAAACATACAAACCCACTTTTTTCAATTCTTTGCAGCATGTATTATTTCAAAGGTGAAACACCAAGTTAGAAAAAAAATTCCGAGGGTTAGGGTGAAATGACGGAACAGAAATGTCCCTTGACTGAAAAACCACAAATTATCCTGCAGAGGATCCCAGATGTTAATAGCAGCAGAGAGAGGGGAGCTGAAGGGTAAGATGTATCACTTGATAGATTATATTTCCAACAGTACAGTTCATTATTTGATCTTAAATTCTGGTATCTTCTATACAAAGTTTCATTTAGGGTTTTGTTATTCAAAGCAGGAGTGCTAGATAACTTAGATAAAATAAAATAAAACCAAACACCCCTTTGCAGTTGCACAGAGGCAATGATCATGTTCACCTAGGAAACCCTACATTGAAACCTTAACTTTCCAAGCAATTTGATTTAAAACAGTAGTAATATTTAGAACCAAAATGCTCAAATAATTTAAAATCTGTGAGCCAAATTCCCTGCTCTGAAAAAGATGCACTCAAGCAATCTTTAACACAGAAAGTGAGCAAGTTAGAAAATGTCACTTTTTAATTTGATCTTTATGAATTAGTTATCTGTTTCAGACAACTAACATGAGCTAAGGTATTATAAGACATCTTTAAATTTAGATTTTTTTTTTTTCTGAGAGATAACCTAGTGGTGTAGAAAACTGCATGGAACAGAAATACCTGAGGCACAAGTATATAATCCAAGAATTTACTAATAGGGTATTTCAGTGAAACCAGCAGTAGTCAGGTTAGGGACAAGAAGAATGATGATCTGAGGATATTTTTTACTTTTTTGCCGTTGATAATTCATACGTGTAAAGTGATTTGGAGTAAAATAAAACCAACATCAAATATTTGTGCTTAATTATCCAGCCTAACAGAATGAACTCAAAGGTGATTGCATGTCTTTAGTGAAGTTAAAAATAGTCTTACATGAGACATCTAAGGGTCATTGACCAAAGACAAACTAAAATTAAAGCTAATAGTGC
>WBNO01013576.1:0-10850 GCA_013400575.1 Peucedramus taeniatus
CTCTTTTCACATAGCCACTTATAGATACATCTCTGTTTGAACTGGATCATAAAGAGCAAGCTGAAGAATTACAGTTGTTGTCAGGCCAGTATGACATGGTATGCTGATAATTTTTCTCATTAAAACATCTGTATTATCTCTGCATCATGTAGTTTTATATGGAATTGATGTGTCTTTGTACTGGTGGTGAATATTCACATTAAATAAAATAAAAAGTTGAAAATCAATGGCATAAATGCTTGTTGCATGTGGTGGTATACTTAAAAATGGCAGATAGTTTTGGATCTCCTTTCTTAAATTCTATTTTATGCTTTTCCTGTTGTGTAAGGAGAGAAAACCTTGTTCCCCTGGTAACATTTAACTCTTCTGGGTAACAGGGGCTGTAGGAATTAATTCTGAGGTAACACCTAGTGTTTTTCTATAATCCATTCATATTACTGCTATCTTCTCTTTCTTGTTTCAGTCACTTGATCTCAAACAATAGCTTTTAGTGCCAAGGGAATTTTAACAACTCTTTAAGGAACCTGAACATCTATTGTGAGTTAACCCTGACTAAGCCACTCACTCACTGACTGGAATGGAGGGAAGAATCTGAAGGATAAAAGTGAGAAAACCTGTGCATTGAGATGAAGACAGTTTATTAAGTAAGGCAAAAGCTGTGTACACAAGCAAATCAAAATCAAGAAATTAATTCACCACTTCCCATCAGCAGGCAGGTGTTCAGCCATTTCCAGGAAAGCACTATTGAAGATTAGGGCGAAGAACCACAGGAATTCATATGGTCTCTTTCTTTCCCCCTCCTCTGCTCACCTCTCTTCCCCTCTCTCTCCCTCTCCCCCCTTCTCACTTCCTATTTCTTTCTGTCTCTCTCTACTTCACAATAACTGTTAAATAATATCTGTCCTATTGACTTTGGCATATCATCTCATTCACACCTAATTCAGGCAGAGGCCTTTATTATGATCAGGTCATAAAGCATGCTTAGTACATAATGCTGGGGCAAAGAAAGAGGAACAGAGGGGGATATTTTGAGTGATGGCATTTTTCTTCCCAAATAGCTGTTACATGTGATGGGCCCTGCTCTCGTGAAGATGGCAGAACACCTGCCTGCCCATGGGAAGCAGTGAATTCATTCCTTGTTTTGCTTCGCTTGTATGAGTCTTTTGCTTTCCCTATTGAACAGTCTTTATCTCAATCCATGAGTTTTCCAGCTTGTACCCTTCAGATTCTCCCACTGATCCCACCAGTGGGGGAGTGAGCTAGCAGCTGTGAGGGCTTGGCTGCTGGCTGGGGCTAAACCAGGACAGAAGCAGAAAGGGCCTTGATGCTGTGTGAGCACTGCTCAACAGCAGCTAAATTAACCCTCTTTTACCACTGCTTTTGTCACAAATATGAAACATAGCATTATGCCAGATACTCTGAAGAAGATAAATTTAATCATTGCCAAAAGCATTTTATTATGGATATATAGGGTATGAACCACTTAATTTCCCCGAAAGGCTTTTAATTCTCTTACATTTATATTCAAAGGGTCCTGCTTTCTGTTTTTTGGTGGGATTTTTTTTGGTGGTTTTGTTTGTTTTTTTTGTTTTGTTTNTTTTTTTTTTTTTTTTTTGGTGGATTGTTTTTTTTTTCATTTTTAATAGATTTCAATTGTTTCATCTGGAAGTTTTTTACTCTGTATGCTTGCCAAAGATGAAAAAAATCCCACAACTACTGGGTTTTTTTGAGGCATTTAGGAGCACTGCATTTCTGACAATGAAACCATAGATTAATTTATTTTTTTGAGATGATGTCTGTGCCCTCTGGTCATGAAATGAACATTCCAAGAAGTGAATAAAGAGTAAAAGAGTACAAACATTATTTCTGACAATTTGGCATTATACTGCTAAAAAAATTAATCAAATTGTTGCCTTGCTCTTCAGTATTTTTTTTGCAGCCATTTACTTACTTATATATCTGAGGTAGTAATTAATTTCTACATATTCACTTGTATTAGAAAGTATTTGAGTATTAGTTAATCTTTGAGTACTAACTTTAATTTCTAATCAATTTCATATAGATGACAAAAATGAAAAACAATTAAAGTTTTGGATTACAGTGAAAATTTTCACTGAGATAATTGTGTGAAAGAAAACACATTTCAGTCCTTAAGCATTATCTAACAGTGACTGTTCAAGTGCTAAATGCTGTGAATAAAATCCAAAATTAAAATCACAGAATCACAGAATAAGCTGAGTTGGAAAGGATCCACAAGGATCATCGAGTCAAAATAAACAAAAAAAGGCACATCTAAAGAAAAGCAATAGAAGAAATCTGTGAGGAAATACAGATAATTCTCTTAACCCATTGTTACAGTATTCACTTCAGTCCCAAGGATATCACCAGTGTTTGCACAGAGATGCATTTTCAGTGGACTGCTAAGCACACTGGGCAGTAGCTAAAATGATTTAAAACACTAATGAATCCAGGTATTAACCTAATCATGCAGCATGATTGGCAGACAGCATATCTAAAAACTTGATTACCACAGTATTGAACCTGAGCAAAGGAAGGAACTGCTTCAGTTAGATATGCAGTTAAGCTGCCAGTGGGAGCAACAGAATTCGCTCTCTGTATGAAGATGTGACTATTGAATAAAGCCCTAGAAATGTTGATCTGAGTGATACAGCTCAGCCAGTAAAGCACACCCAAATTAAATGATCAAATTATACAGCTACACCTTGAAAATACACCCTGACAAGACTTGTTATGCTTATACCATTAGCTGAAAAAATACTGAAAGATAAAACTTGAAATGAAATATCAAACTCGGGGGAGAAAAATGTACAACAAAGAAAGGAAGGTGAAGAAAAAAATGACATATACAATTCTAAGTAGATATTTTTGTGTATCATTGTGCTGAACATAGGTATAAAATCCCTCTTTGTTTAATATGCATGTACTTTCTAAATCTATCTAAAGTTGAGGGTTTATTTTTTCTGTGCCAAAACCAAGCTGTTTTTTATATAAGAGGAAAAGGACAGTGGAAAACTTTATTCAGCTGCATTCAAGATGCGCTGTTAGTCCATGCAGCAAAGTAAGGCAAGCAGGGGAAGATCTTAAATGGCCAAAGAAGACACAGTATGGGCAGTCCTCATCCTCCCACAAAACCCAAACAAATTCAAACCAAACCAAATCAAACCAATCAACAAAAAAAAAAAAAAAAAAAGGAATATAACAGAAGCAAACAGACATTAAATACCACAAAACCCAAGGACAAGTTCTTCTGAAGGATAAAAATTACCTGTCGTGTTCCTGGTATGGAAATTGGAATTTATTTCTGCAGGACAAAATGTAGGCATAACTGGCATGTATGTCCTGTGCTTTATTCAGCACAGCACACAGGAAAGGCTTCAAAGATGTTTTCCCACATTCATTGAAGATGGATGATTATTGCTGGAGAATCTATAAAAAGAAGAAAGAATACTCTGTTCAGGAAGTACCCATCCAACACCTACAGTATTTACTATCCTTTTGGACCAGAGAGACAGACTGTAACTATAATTTTTGTGAGGCTTGTAAAGTCAGCTGATACTGATTTACTATTGATGGCCCTCATTGGTCCAAATCCATTAATGCTGTGTGAAAATATGGCCTTAAAGGGTTCAAGTGAGAAGCCCGCAACAGGAAAAGACAGCAACAAAGCCAAAAGAAAGCTGTGCTTTCATCTCATAGAATCTCTATATTTATTTTCAATATGACAAAATAAAACAAGCATAAAGATTTCGGTGAAAAATAAATTATTA
Source organism: Peucedramus taeniatus (assembly GCA_013400575.1). Lineage (NCBI taxonomy): Eukaryota > Metazoa > Chordata > Aves > Passeriformes > Fringillidae > Peucedramus > Peucedramus taeniatus. Next base: position 3,789 of record WBNO01013576.1, read on the forward strand.
ATTCTTTTTTTTTAGCATAAAAAATGCACATTGGCAGAATGAAAAAGTTTTATTTACATGGAGCATGTGTCTCCACAAATAAGTGAACCTGTGTGAGCAGAAACTTTAGAAAATAAATTGTTCTTCACATGTGCACATATCATTCTGAATTACCAGCACATTGTTAATCAGCATGAAGATTATTGTAAACAGTAAAATGTGGTTATAAACAGACAAAGGAGAGCAATCATTTCAGAAGAAGCCCTAATGATCAAATCCATCTTAACATGGACATGTTCAACTCGTTTAGGAGATGTGAACACATGCTGGATACAGAGGAAGAATTATTACCCTGAACCTTCTGGCTAAAGTCTGACAATACAGCCCAGCCTGACAAAGGCATAAACAGAAAGTCTGCCAATTACACTCTTGTAAATGTCTTTAAAAAGGGTCTAAAAAGCTTCACAGGTATTCCACATAATAATTATACCTCCTAATGATATATTTGATATGTAATTTTATCTCATTAACACATATTCAAAAAGTATGATTAATGCTGCAATTTACTAGTGTAACATTAACATTTAGTTACTAAATTTAGAACATCTTTTCTAAGGCAGGTAACCTGTCTCCAAACCAAGGCCTCCAGAGAGACCAGCAGTTGAGTGTTCTAAGGGAATTTTGTGCCTAATGGTTCACAGGATCAAAATGTAAAGCAAAGCATTAAATATCTCCAAAATGTACACAATTTTAATTAAAAATTCACAACTTTTCTGTAATCAATAACATCTATAATCAATAAAACCAATTAACTGAAATATCAGATTTGGACAGCTATGTCCTTTATTAATTTCTAAAATAAACCTAGGAAGGATGCATTTTCAGTGAAAATTTCCCTTACAGCATTTCCTCGGTAGCTTAACTTGGCAGAAAATGCATGAAATCAGCAAAAGCAAAAAGAACATTGTAGCATTTGGGAATGTAGAAAATGCTGCTTAACCAGCATCACTGCTGTGGCTGCCTGCAGGCCAGTTTAATTAGGCTACAATTCACATGCAAGAAAGTAGTTTTGTAATTACTGTCAAATGACCAAATCAATGAATAAAAGCTTAGGAGGATTATGCATCCCCAGTAATGAACCACACTGAAGTTGACTGGGATTTGTTAGCTGAGACACCTACTTGTCAAAAATTCACAGTAAAATGTGTAAGAAAATAAATTCGTGTATGCTCAGATATAACACCATTTCAAAAAATAGACCTCAGTTTGCTGGATTTAACTATGAATTTTTTATTAGATGCATATATTGATTTTTCTACCAGGCATATTTGTATGGATGGGAAAACACAGTTACTAATTTCCATTTTAAAAATCATATGCTTTTTTAGCAGAAAAGTTATCGGAACTTTAATATTAAGGGTAGGGCATACAGCTGCCAGAATTAATGATGCAATTTTTGATTATCTGTTTAGTAGCAACATTAGATATTTTTAAGACACTCAAACTGACTCCTTTTTTTTCTTGATTGACTATAATCTTTAAAAAAAAGTTTAGATAAGATGATACATATCTAGGTAACAAGAATGTTTCTTTTCCCTATACTTTAAATCAGCATGTTACTAAAATAAAGTTTTTTCATTAAATTAACAAAGAAAGGCCAGAGGATACAGTTATTTTTCATAATGTGGCTTATTGCCACAGTGTCTGCATTTGAAATATTTGCCTTATATTTCTGATTACCATATATTTAATTTATCAGGAAAAAAAAGTCAAACTCTAAAAAACATGGACTACGCATAACATTAAATTCCATAAGAAGCCTTCCACTGGGTGTATTAAAAAAGAAAATGAATCCTACTTGCTCTTTAAAAACATGACATGAAGTGGTTGTTCTGAAGAACATGGAAATGAAGCCCTGAGGAGGGCACCTAGGTTTCCCTAAAGCAACTATATTTCTTGAGCTCTAGGCTTTTTTTCACCAAGCATGTTTTTTCTGCGTCCCTATTCTCAGACATCTGACTTGCAAATAATTAGATACATGAGCAGTGCTTCACTTAGAATTTATGCTATTTATGACTGCATTTATATGGAGAATTTGCCAGAGATTTCAGTGATATGGTAAGGTAGAACCATACCTTAGTTCTTAAGTGTTCTTCCAAGTTCCTTCTTGGAAGAACACTTAAAACACTTCTAGTTCAAGAGCAAGATGTTATTCCATTCTGTGAGATATAAGAGCAAAATTATTAATTCCAAATAGCGTATATTAACAGATATAGTAATCTAACACATGCATGTATCCATGCATAGTTATCCTTTCATACTTAGAAAACTAAATATTTTAAATACAAAGCTTGAGATGCTGAAAACCTCAATATACAGGGCTTAATTTATCTTTTAATTGATATGTATGTTTAGCTTCTGTTACAATATGACACTGTCACATTTATTTTCTATGTTTGACAACTCTGAGAGGTTTGGGTTTTTTCTTTTGGTTTATTGGTGGGGAGGTTTTGTTTGTTTAGTTGAATATATATGGTACATTTGTAAATGTTTATCCCTCATCTTCTACTCAGACAGGAAAGAAACTTAAAACACACAAAAATACATAAAATATATTGAAATTTGATGTTCAGTAAATGCAGAGGGAAAGAAAAGAAGACAGAAAGAAAAACTGATTATATAAGTTTGAAAACTTCTGAGGGAAATCAAAATATTTCCTGATAACCTAAAATAAAGTTTTCAAAAATATTAGTCACAAATGAAATTCCAAGGTGAATCATCCACCTTTAATCTATTAATAATATTTGCATGTTCCATTTACTACTTAAAGTTAATTGATATCCTAATTTTCATTGAATTTTAATTCTCATAAATTTATAAGCTGTTTCTCAAGCTAGTTATATAATAAAGCAGTGGTCTTCTTCAGTGAAATTAAATAGATCAACATGCTCTGAACATGTTATATGGCTTAGAATGTTTTATAGGGTGTAAACCATAGCTATTGTTCTTAGCTAGGGAGAAAACAGAATAATTTTTATTCCTTTCAGAATGGGGAGCTGTGTGGGAAATGACTGGCATCTTTGGCTGAAGACAGTATACTACTTTCCTGCTCTTCAGCCTGAGGACAGTGGTGAAACAAAATGTTTTGGCAAGCAAGTCTACTTGCTAGTCAGCTTTCTCCACCACAAACTTCTCAGGTCTTTACATTAACAGTTTCTTCATTGTTATGGATAAATAATTGACAGCCTGAAGTGTCCCTACCCCACGAAGTATATTTTAACAGTGCAAAGTTATTCCGATTACAATGATGCATTTTCTTCTGATTTGTACCAATAAATTAAGCTTTGTTATTTTAAATAGTGTTATGGCAACCTTCCCAGAGCAGATGTCTGTCAGCAGGAGCAAAACCTACATTGGAAATTCTGAAGGAAAAAAAAAAACAAAACAGAACAGCTAGCAAAAGCCAATTAACAGTTAGCAGTCTATAACTATTGTGGGAAAAAAAAACAAAAAGGATAGAATCTGGCACTTACTTAATCTTATTTATACCATTCTATCTCCTATAATCCTTCAGCAAATCTATCATAGTATTTGAAACGCTGTTTTCTCTCATGTTAACAATTTTGGTGTACATTTGAAAAGAACACAACTGTATTAAAAAACTTAAAAAATAAACCGTATGCAATAAATATTAAAATACTTTGAAAAATGTTCAGGCTTTTATAAACTTTTTTTCTGAATTTTCTATCTATAGCCACAGCATAACCTTATTTTCAAACGCAGTGTTTTCTTACATGTTTTTTAATCTCATTTCTTTAATTAAGAACATGCAGAGATGTTTTATGCCCTTTAATTGGTAATTATGAAAGTAGAATGAGAAAAAAATCTAATTTATAATATTTGATGAAGAAACATGCTTCTGAGGTTATATATACCCATGAACTTTGAAAGCATGCACAAAAAAAACAAAAAAAAATTCAGGTAACAGATAAGTTCCCCAAATTCCTAATTCCAATGTAACAACCCTATTAAACCACAAAAAAAACCCAACTCCCCATCACATTTGAAATTGTATAAAACATTGCATTAGATGGCAATCTGGGAGAAAACTAATTACATTAGTACATATTGCAAGTCTGAAAAAAAAAGTTTCCTCAGAAGATAATTTATAGCATGTACTTCTGTCATGGTTTAACCCCAGCTGGGAACTAAGTTTGATATAGATGCTTTCTTATAACCCCACCCATTCCATGGGATGGGGAGAAGAAAAGGAAGAAAGGTTAACCCCACGGACTTATATAAAAGCAGCTTAAAAGTTGAAGTAAAATATAATAGTAACAAAAACAATAATCATAACAACAAGAACAATAATAATAGTAATTGCAATGAAAAGGAGAAAGAGAGAGGTAAATAAAACCCAAGAAAAGTAAGTGATGCAAAATACAATTTTTCACCACTTTCTGACTAATGCCCAGCCTTACCCAGCCCTGAGTAGTGATGGTCATCTCCCAGACAGCTTATCTACACAGAACATGATAGTCTATGTTATGGAATATCCTTTTGGGCAGTGCAGGTCAACTTCCATGGATGTGCTCCCTCCCACCTTCTTGTGCACCTGCTCACTGACTCATCATGGGAAACTGAAAGGTTCTTGTCTTTTGGTAAGGCTTACTCAGCAACAACTACAACATCATAGAATCACAAAGTATGCTAAATTGGAAGGAGTCCACAAGGATCATCAAGTCTAATTCCTGGTCCTGGACAGGATCATCCCCGAGAGTCACATCATATGCTTGAGAGTGTTGTCCAAATGCTTCTTAACCTCTGTCAGCTTGGTTCTGTGACCGCTTCCCTGGGGAGCCTGTTCCAGTGTCCAACAACCCTCTTGGTAAAGAATCTTTTTCTAGTACCCAACCTAAACCTCCCCTGACACAGCTTCAGGTCACTTCCTCAGGTCCTGTCACTGGGCACCACAGAGAAAAGATCAGTGCCTGCCCCTCCTTTTCCCCTCATGAGGAAGTTGTGACAGTAATGAGTCTCTCTTCAGTCTCTGCTTTCCCAGGTGAACAGACCAAGTGACCTCAGCAGTTTCTCATGTGCCTTCCCCTTAAGGTCCTTTGCCATCTTTTTTGCCCTTTAGTGGTTTAATGTCTTTCTTATATTGTGGTACCCAAAACTGCAAACTGCACACAGGACTTGAGGTGAGACTGCCCCAGTGGATCCCTTCCCTCCCTTGCCCGACTGGTGATGCCCCCCAGGACAGAGTTGGCCCTCCTGGCTGCCAGGGCACTGCTGACTCATATTTAATTTTCTGTCCACCAGGTCCCACAGATGTCTTTCCGTGGCACTGCTTTCCAGCACTTCATTCCCCATCTGTCTGTACACCCAGGGTTGCCCCATCCCAAGTGTAGAATCCAGCACTTTTCCTTGTTGAACTTCATATGGTTGGTGATTGCCCAATCCACTAATTTATCAAGGGCCAGACAATATCAAAATCATTTTTTGAAATCCGTAAACAACAGTAAGTTATCAACATCATTCTTATCCTCAGTCCAAGCCACAGGACTGTACCAGCTATTAGGAATAAAATTAACTCTATCCCCTATTGAAACCAGGATAGTATCCACTCTTTATTCTATACCATTTAGCCCATGTCCAGGTCCCTTGCTTTTTGATAAATACAGAGTTATCATTTCCATAAGTCCTATATGGGCCATCTCTATGCAATATCTCTTGAGTTTGTTTAGTCCAGAATTTGGGCTCCATCTGTCATAACCACCTTTAAGAACAGGAAAGATGGTGTGAAGGGTTGAATAACTGCCTGTTGAAGTTAGTTCTAATTCCATCACTTCTTCACTTTTTTGGCTAAATCAAAGTTCATTCTTCATTAATTTGGAAGATTTTTACAAAAGGGAATCAATTTCAGATTCCCAAATCTCAAGAGGTGGAGACAGGTATCACCAGGTGTCACAAGGTGTCCAGTGCAGTGATGGGCATATAGAAGTGATGATACAGAGTTATATAGCAATTAATATCATTGGACATTCAATTCATTGGCTATTCTCACCCAAATCCCTTGAGACACACACCAGACTTCCCCATCCTCCAGCATTACCTACCGGTACTGGGTATTACCCATTATCCTTGAGGAGAAACAATCCCAAGAATGTTTTGTTTTTTTTTTTTTTAAGGCAAGAATAACCAAATAACCCAGACTGTTTTCTCCAGCAGGTTTTTAATGTGTATTATAGGAACTTTATCCCATTCTACAGTACATAAAAGCTTTTATTGTACAGGGCCAGTCTGATCAGCAGGTTGTCTCTTGCTCACTAACCACATGACTTTTACTAAATTATTATGCCAATGATTGAAGGTCGGCCGGTTGCTCTCACTGTAGTCTTTAACAGTATATTGTATCATTCCATTTTTCTGGAGGTGGGTACATGATAAGGAATGTGGTATTCCTACCCAATGCCATGATCTTTGGCCCACATGTCTATGAGATTTCTTTGGAAATTAGTTTCATTTTCTGATTCAGTTCTTTCTGGAAGAAAATGTCTCTATACCATGTCACTAAAAGACTTGCTTTTCAGGGCCCAGGATAGTGCTCTGGGTGATGACAAGGGCATATGTTTCCAGGCTTCCAATGATTGCTTTCACTGATGCACATGGCACTTGGCACTTGCAGGTTTGTAGAGTGCAATATAGTCAATCTGCCAGACCTACTCATATTTGTACTTCAGCTGTCATCCTCCATACCTGAAGGTCTTTAATACTGGGAAATTGCTGCACATCTTTCACATTCATGTATAACATGGGATTGTGTCCATGGTCAAGTCCACCCTTCAATACCATGGCCATCACTGTGTTGCATCTCTTTTTTGATGGCCTGAGGTGTCATGGGCCAACTGATTTAGAAATAATTCACCATTATATTTTCAGTCCAGATCCACCTGAAACACTTGAATCTTGGCAGCCTGACCACCTGTTAGCTGTTCTGGTGATCTTCAGTGGCCAGATTCAGGTACGTGAACATCCTCAGGGCACACCTTCACCCCCAGGTTCTCCCCCTGGGAGAATGTC
>WBNO01013576.1:10867-42767 GCA_013400575.1 Peucedramus taeniatus
CGCCGGCAATGCCTTGTCACAGTGTGGCAGCCCAGATGGGTTTGTATCTGCCCTGCCAGTCGGTCTGATTCCATTGCTGAAGCCACCCTGACATTTGCCACCATCCATGGATCAGTATAAAGTATTGGCCACTTTTATTGCTCAGCAATGTTTAAAGCCAGCTGGAGAGCTTTACTGTGACATTGCTATGTGAGTATATAAAAACCTCCCATCTATCACTGCTTTAAAGCAGAGTAAAATTTTAAATACATTCTCTGAGCTTTGATACATTTTGTACACTCTGTCTCCAAGTGATTAGCAACACAATCTGTGCTTTGTGACAGCACAGTTATTTCTGTTCTAGTACAGACGATGGGCCCTTACCAGGTATTACTCTGGCTAGTCTGTGAAATTACTGTTTCTAAAAGATTGATATAAATTCCATCCCATCATTGCAGGACATTGTGGGGACAAGTACTGGAAAGCAACACTATTTTTTTTTTTCTCCTTTCCAAATACAAGAAAAAATAATGCAGAAATTGTATTCTCAAAATACAGGAGGATGATGAATTTTAAGACTTATGTTTTGGTCTTTAATTTAAGTTGTAATATTTTATGTATTAGCCTTCCTAAAATGGGATCCAGAAACATACTTTGTTTAAAAGTTCAAATGGGATTACATAGCTTTGTGTTGAAATAAGTACATAAAGTAGCAGCTTTCTGATTAAGGTATACACAGGCTACTTGACAAGAGTAGAACTCTCCTTGAGTTCTCTCCTCATTATTCCTGTAGATTTCAATCTCAAAGAAAGGAGGTTTTGTCCAGCACTCCTGATAAGGGTCTGTGAACTGAGTGGATGGGAGGATAAGATATTTTTCTTGGACTACTGAATTAGTTTAACAGTTTTTATCTTCATAACCTTTTTATTACCTCCCCTTTTGTTTCATCTCTTCTGCTGTTTTTCTCACAGACACGAATCTCAATTCTACCTTTAAAATCCTCATGTCAACCTCTTGGCTTATTTTTTTCCAAAAAGCATGAAAGAATCATTTCCTGTTGTACATTCCCTTTTCTCTTTTAAGGGGATCTAATTAGGAGAGACACCAATTACAACCACTCTGTACTAGAACACCTTTTAATTAAGCTGTTGTTATTAAGAGCAGATAATTGTCTGTACAATACATTCACATGCCCCTTCTCATTAGCACACGGCACACACAGATGCATAATCACAATTATTAATTGTTACCTGTTTTGAGCAACAGCTGACAGGCCAGCCATAGCTGTTTACAGAAGCAGAGTCACAGTGTGGCTGCTAGAATGTTTTTCTCAAAGTCCTTTAAGAAGGCTCTTCTTTCATTCAGGTGTTTTAATAATTCTGAAGTACTTGTCTGCATAAAACCCCCACCACCTTCGTGGATGTTCTCTGAGCTACACAAACCCGTTGTTCATGTTGGTGTTTGCTGCCGGCCTTGGGTAGAGGCAGCAAACTATGGACGTTCTGAATTCACCCGCACTCAGCAGGGCTTTGAATCTCCAGAGCTCATCAGGTATTAGACACATTTACAAGATACCTCTCAGCATCTATTTTTCACTCTTCAGCCTGCTATTTTCTCACAGATATTTTTCAGCCATATCTATTGGCATCTGTAGAACCTGTTCACCAAGACTCATACTGAAGGAAATTTTACCATGCCCACCCTCAGGCCACGGCTACTAGTGTTTTTGAGAAGCTTTCAGTTGTTAAACACAGACGTGTTTAAACATGTCTGTGTTTAACAGACATGTTTAAACAAATTTTTGTGGAAACACACAAAAATGTTTCCATTACACTGAATGTTGCCATATGGGAAATATCTCCGTTCTACCCTGTAGCACTACATAAGCTTCATTCTTCATAGTACTGTGTGAGTTCACCTCACTATCAGCCTTTATCTATCATTCTTTTAACTGCCTCTTTCCTCTGGCAAATGTTTTCATATAGTTATGGACTTCCATTTTTTGGTTTTTTTTCAGCTCCTATTAGAAAAACAAACAAAAAACAATAACCCCTCCCTCCTGCAAAGAAAAAGAAAAAGGGGAAAAAAAAAAAACCAAGGAAAAACCCCAAATACCCAACTTTTTCCTGCTTTCTGCAAAAGCTGTGAATAGCTGCAGTTTTCCTTGTCAGGGAAGGCAGAAAAAGGGGAAAACCTTACTTTGCCACCAAACATTTTTACTTCGTTATTATTTGACTATAGCACTGATAAAAACCACATTCATATTATTATGAAAATTATTGAGCATGTGACAATATTCCAAGCACCAGTGTTGAACTTTGCTTACCACATGGGACAGTAGTTCCTAACTAAGAGTGATGAACTGTCAGTAGTTTTGGCTTCTGTAGCAGCACTTAAAATACCGGCCTATCATTGGGGAAACCTGTTTTGGTGGTTGTATAATGAATACAGATTTTCTGGGGATCATGTAAGCATGAAAGATATGGAGATAGTCTTCGAGATATGCAGTTATATATACTTATTTCTTGCCATGCATTCACAGTGGAAAGTATATTTTTTATCTGTTTTTTCACCAACTATTTACTCATACCCCCAGTTACTATGTATAAAGCAGGATCCCCAGCTACAACTCATTGCCCACTGAACACTGAAGTATTTTCATTCTTTTAATTTGCTAACAGTATCAATGAACAAAAAAGACTGTCTACAAACTGATTCAATGTCATCATACATCTAGAACCGCATTATCATGAACACAGTGCAGTGTATCAGAAACTGAAGATTTGCTTTGAAAGTAAAGAATGATGTAAAAAATTCTTCCTCAGGTAAGTATCCAGTTTATTACATGGATTTTTCATTAGTTTTTCATGTTGATTCTGCTTTTGATGAAAAACAGTTATAAGTAAAAAGAGAAAAATTCCTGAATTTTGCCAGAATTGTGTGAATCACTTCACCTTCCACTTGAAAACTGGATCCATAATTTTCCTTTGCTAGAAACTCTGTAAATATGTTGAGAACAAAGATAGACACCCCTATTCTTTTACAGGTCTGCATCAGAAAGATATTTGTCTTGGTTATTTTCATATTCAGTAAATAATCTAAGTGCAATGAAAAATACAAATACGAAATGCACTATCTGTTCTAGAAATGCACATATTTCATGTTTCTAGCATTGCTTACATGCTGCAAATATTTCATTTCTATTATTGCATGGCTACAGAGGAGGTAAAAAAAATTTTACATACATAGATTTTACCTGTCTCCAAGACTGATCTCTCTCCTAGATAAATTCAGTTTTACTTCAGTCATCAGCATTATTTATCTCTGAAATAGACAACTTTCTTAATTCAGCACTCAGCAGTACTGGGAAAATATTGATCTGCAATCAACAACTGACACAGTTATCTTTGCTTAAGCTGCATGTTTACTGAACTGCAAACACAGCAGTATTACAGGCATACATAAGAATTATTTCTACCACAAAGGAAAAAAAATCATAGAAAGCACTTCATCTAAATGGCTTTGTCTGTATTTTACTCTAACACTTATTTTTACCAAAGGTACTTTTAGGGTAAACTATTAATATTTTCTTTTTTCTCCCATAATTTCTGTTTGGGGTATATATTTGTTGGTTGGTTGATTTTGGGAGTTTCTTTTATTTTTAGAAATGAATATAAGGCTAGGAGGAATTTTCCTGACCTAATCTCATTTTAATTTTCCTTTAAGCAAGGTAAGCTGGTTAATAAAATTGAAATTACTCTGAAGAGCTATTTCCATAGTCTTCACAGGTGTTTTTTTGTTGGGGAATCTCAACTTGCAAGACTTTTAAAATACTTCTGGCAATTCAGGTTTGAGTAAACAGCCAAGTCCCTTGTCATCAATACAGTCTGCTTGATTTTGACAGATTACACATAAAGATCATATTTATATTTAATCCATACAGCTCCATAGAAAATTAGTGGAAGCTATTCCTGTTTATTCCACAGATTAATTAAATTTATTCACAAGTGGAGGTGCACAGAATGGGGAAAATTCTCTGTAATTCAGAAGGGATTCAAACCAAAACGGGTCTGTTGTAGTCTTTACAATCTTATTATACGAGCATAGAAATATAAAGTGCAAATTTTGGAATAACGTTTTGCATCAGTGGCAGTGAATGTTAAATACATTTCAAAATTTCAAAATTTGTCATCAAAGCAGACAACCTTATTTTGTAATTTAGTTGAGAATAAAAAAAAATTGAACAGCCAAACACACAATAAAAGGGCTGACTTTAAAAGATGTAAGTAATAACTGAATACCTTAATCCCCAAAGACAACTTTTCAAATTAAAATTGCAATTAAATGGGAACGGTTTAATATATGTCTGTGTATTTGCAAAGAATATTAGCCACTGTAATGACTACAGCTGACTTTGAAATTATGAATATTGCAGAAAACGTATTAAGAAATATTTATATTCAATTTCTAAGATATTAATACATACTGAACATCATAAATACATGATTATTCAATAATTCAGTATAGCATTTCTAATTGTCCTTGTCATCTTAGTTAGTTATATTTTCATTAGTGTAATAAAAGTAACAGTAGTCAGTAATACCAGTCCAATAAGTGGAAAATACAAGCATCATATCAAAACCACAAACATGTATGACTCTCTGAAGTAGCACCCACCCAAAAAAAAAAAAAAAATCTAAAAATCTTTGCTGCCTAAAGTACAGCTTAACTAGAATTTCAGCACCTAAATCCAAGATTGTGATTCCAGAAAATGACTGCTAAGGAATGTAAGGAATTGTAGATAATTTTATTTAACTTCATACTCTAGATTTTGGAGTTTTTCAGAGTCATGTATACTACCAAGCTGACAGATCTAAGCTTTCAAGTCTTTTCAGAAACCTCAGGCTGTTTGGACATTTTCAAATCAGGCAGATACTGTACTGACAGGCCCAAGCTGATCTGATTTTTCAAAGACATCTGATATGCACATATCATCCATACAAGAAAAACACAGCAACCCCACGGCCATTGTCATGCAAAATGACAGCCAGAGAGAGAGGTGGTTCACATTTAATAACAGCCTAGTGCCTGAAGTAAAATGGAAACTGAGGATCAGTTCTAACCTTGGCCAGAAAAGTTTGAATTTGACATCTTCTGAGGGGATGCTAGAGCCCCCAGGTTGGAGTACAAAAGCTATATAGCTAAGGAAAAAGCATGGAAATAGGAGAGAATATAAAAGTACAATGTGAGAATATAAATGAACATTTTTCAAGTTTTTAACTTTTACCCACCAGTTGGAATTACAGTCCAAGGTAACTAGATATCACCACACATTTACTTGATGAACAATGAAAACCCATCATATTAATGTGTTTCTATCCGGGAAATCACTTAAAATTCAATATTTACCCAGATTTGTATTTCCTTTTCTATATAGAACAGTCTCATTAGGACTAATTTAGAACAAAAAAAAACCGCCAACTAAACAACAACCAAAAAAAACCCAGCAAAACAAAACAGAAAAAATCACGTTCCTAAAAAGGAAATAACTCATCTTGCTTTGATACCAAGACTCTTTGTTTTACACAGATAAATTCCTGAAAAAAGTATATTGAGTGCTCTCATAAAATTTCAGTGCAAACACAACTTATTTGTTTTAAAAAGACACAAAATGACAAAACTTGGAACGTGGGTGCTGTGATTAATACTAACTTAGGCTGTATAAAGCTGACAATATTCTTGATTTTGCCCCTGGAACAGGAGAAAAAAATACTTCTGAAGATGCGCATAAATAATATATATCAGTATTATGACTAGGCATGCATAAAATGAACAGAAGATATATAACTGTACCTAAATCATCCATTTGTCTTCAAATTAAAGCCCTTTCTTTTCATCATAATGTGAATTAAATTAGGCATAGTAAATCTCAAGATGGTATAAAGTAGTGCTGATAAATGCATACAATTTTCTACCAGCTAGTCTATACCATTATTATTTCACTTCCAACATGAAATAACATATATTGGATTAAATGAAACTAAGGGATACCCACACAAAAATTGAAAACCAAGTTGTTCCATTAATACCTTTTTGGATAAAAGGTCTTAAAAATGAATCTTCATTAAAAAAAAAAAAAATCATTCTGCATGTTAATGAATTATTACTCATGAGTAAGTGAAACAGGTGCCCTTCTTCAACTGTTGATAAAATTCTTCCCACCTTATGATCTGCATGCTCTTGCACGTCACTCCCGTCTAGATTATATTAATCTAGAAGCATAAAAAGCACAAAATATACAGGAACACAATATTGCTTTTTAGAAAATAAAAGCTTAATATAAATCTTAACATCACAGAATCACAGAATCACAGAATCACAGAATTACGAGGTTGGAAGAGACCTTCAAGACCATCGAGTCCAACCTGTTCCCTGACACCTCAACTAAGCCATGGCACCGAGTGCCACAGCCAGTCTCTTTTTAAACACATCCAGGGATGGCGACTCCACCACCTCCCTGGGCAGGCCATTCCGGTACTTTATTACTCTTTCTGTGTAAAATTTTTTCCTAATATCCAACCTGTATTTCCCCTAACGCAGCTTGAGACTGTGTCCTCTGGTCCTGTCAGTTGCTGCCTGGAGAAAGAGACCAACCCCCAAACATAAAACATTATTTGCTTTTATAATACCGGTTTAATCCCATTCCAAAAATTCTAGATTTTTGTTTGCAAAAATTGGAAATTGAAAAATTGCAAAATTGAAATTTTGCATTTCAAAAAATGTAATTTGCAAACAGTTTCAGACTACCATTTCAGATATCCTCTGTACTGTGAGATTTTTCCTGAAGGTATTTTCTGTGCAATAACTCATTTTCACAGGATAGGTCATTATTTATTTATTTATTAATGTACTGACTTGAAAGAGAATAATATTTACCTTCAAAAGGAAAAATAATCTATAAACTTTCTGAACATCTTCAGTGAGGCCTGTCACTATTTGTCTCTGTAACAGCCCAGCTTTTTTATATTTCTTCCTGTTTAAAACATTTATTCAATATCAAATTAGGAAAAAAATTTGTACCTTGCTATTTTTATGACTGCAACTAATTAATGCAAATTACAAGTTACACAAAAAAAATCAAATGTTTACTGTGAACATTTTTTTTTTAATTTGGGATGATTACTTGGGAAAAAAAAATCAAAACATATTTAAATTTTAAAATTGCTCTTATCAACATATAGTTTTCCTTTGACCTTCTTACAAATCCTGATCTAGTACATGTCGCTCATATGCTTCATTTACATTTTTGACCAATGCTATTAGATATGATGTTCATAAATTTACCTGTGCTTAAGCAATTCTGTCATCATCAAAGCAGATGTAATACACAAAATATATTTTATGTACTGAATTTCTAGCTTGGGTGTCATTTATTATCTTTTGATGATCAATCTGTTTTAGGCAGTAATCAAAATCACTTCTTTCAGCACATCTGAGCCTTAATCTATCAACACTGTGCTAATGCAGCCAAAATAATCTGTCCAGGCTAAAATTACTTTCATTCTACGACTTTTTTGTCAATATTGTGACACACAGCACACACTGCTGTATCTGCCTTTTAAAGTCTTTTTTAGTATTCCAAACACATATGAGTGGTCATAATCTTTTCAGTTATGTGAAGGCAAATAGCAACATAATTTATCAAAGTGTAGTAACTTTGACACAGAATTCTGACACACAGACAGAGAAACTTGCTGCTAAGAAAGTCCTATTTATTCATTTATGTAAAGAACTTCTGAAGTCAAATAAGGATTCAAATAGCAACCATGTCCATCAATCATTAAAAAACCCAAAGCAACACACAAAGGTGTGTGTATAACCACTCAAGAGAGCTTTCCCCCAGATTTTACCTACTTGGCTAATGTCACCCTTTTCCAGACTGTAGGATGTCTTGTGAGAAAATAGTCAGTTTTTTACTGACATGCTAGTTTAAGCATGGATTGATTACTTTTTTTTTTTTTCTATCTTCCTGTCAGTATATAATCTTCTTTGTAACATGAGGCAAGTTACTTTGTTATCCTGTAGAGAAGATTAACCTCCATTATATGGATAATAAAATGATACTGATTCTAATTTTTTACTTTCCAGAGGGGGTTATTATTTTATTCATCCATATTTTCAATTTCCTACTAAAATAGTAGCATGGAGTGCTAAAAGAACACTAAAATAATTAGCTGAAAATATTCTGGTAAACTTAACTCTCAATTTATTTTGTGTGCTGGAGGGAATCATTAAAACCTAGGCTGGAGGGCAATATCTCATAGACTAGTAGCAGAGGTGACATGAAAGGTGTCAAGTGAATGCCTTGAAGACAAACAAAGACAGCAAGACATTCAAGAATACACCTGCCTTAGTATGAAGGGGAAGGCTTTATTTCCAGTTGTTGAGCCATCCTGGACCCATAGTAAAGAGACTGTGCAAAGCTTATGTGCTGTCCTGGTTACCCTGGGGTCTTCAAATCATTCTGTGAACCAGATATTTTCTTAAAAAAAGCAAATGTATGTGTTTCTGGTTTGTATTTGGATTCAGAAGTTTAGAGTTGCCTCTTCAAATGTCTTTGAACTTAATTTGAATAAAAGTTACCCAAATAAAAAATGTTAAAGATATTTTCATGATTCACAGCAAGCTCATTTCATCTCAGCTCCACAATCAAGCAACCTGATCATGAATATTAGAAGTGAAAATTTTAAATGGATTAAAAGTTCATGTCTATATAATGAGATACTTTTTGTCAAGACAATAACTTTACTTTAGGAACAGTTGAAATTATTAAGCATTCTTCAAGTGTGACAGCATACTGGTTGTTGCAAGATTTCAATGGTTTTCTGGGAACAGTCAGTTAAGACATAGCTCAGTTTCATTCACTCCACATTTTGGTAGTAGTTCATGAAATAAGCTATTCCCTGGACTATGCACACAAGATCATAAGAAAGCCTTTTCTGCCAGAAAGAAGGCAGTTCCTTTAGTTTCTAAGAAGTTGTCTTATTAAAACACTGAGATGAAAGGTCTGTTGAAGCAAACAACTTTGAGTTACTTGCAAGTGTAGCAACAAAGGCAGTGTAAAATATATGAATAATGACTTTTCACAAATTTGGAAAATTTCACTATGCTCTTTCTTTCACTGAAGTAAATACACAGAGCTAATCAGTAAATAAAATAATGAAGCTACTGGATTACTTTCTTGTTTATTTTGGTTTGATTTCCATCTTTGTAAAGCAAACAAACAAACAAAAACACTCAACAGCAAATCTGGAAAACACTCTGAATGTATAAAATACTTCATTGTGCTTTGCAACTTCTAACGTCTTAAAAGAAAGATAAACTATATGGTAGCTTGTTTGCTCTATGAAATTTAAAATTATAACTATAGGGCAAAGTTCTCTGCATTTATCATTCATACATATAAAACTTAAATTTAATTCTTTCTATAATGGACTTCATATTCTGTTGAAAGAATTTCCGTGTGTCATAATAACACCCTGAAGATATAAAAATTTTTTCCTTGTTAGTACAGAAAAGCTCTGTGAATACTTTATGCTTTGCTATATTTATTGTTGCCCTAGGTACAGTAGGATTTTTTTTCCTCTAATACTATAAAATACCCCTTTCATTTTCTTTAAAAGCAAGACACTAGGAAATTTTCCTTTTGGAAAATACTTTCCTGCAAAATACTAGCCTTTATCAGTCAGTGTTACTAGGGAATACTACTGCAGTCCACCTTTTAAATTGCAAGTGCTTGATGAGATTTCAAAAATATGGCTATTAAAATGCAATATCTATTTTAACATAAAGCTTAGCAATGCAAAATTTGAAAACAGGGGATTTTTTTCTAAGTAATGGTGATAATTCTTTATTATTGTTAGTATTATTGAGAAAAAGTGTGTGGTTTGGGGAGTTTTTGTTTGTTTTTTTTAGGTTTGGAGGTTTTTTCCACCAAAATCAAAAATATTTTTCAAGTATATTGTCTTAAAAAATACCTTGGACAGAAAAATTTAGGCAACAATTAAGAAAGAGCCTAAATCTTTGATCTTGTCATAGCCTCTATGGCATATATCTTGAGACTCATGGACCAAACCTTTCCAGTCAAGACTGTTTATTATTGTTTTTATTACAGTTCAATCGATATGACATCTTCTGTCAACCTAAAAAATCATTTAGTTAAGATCTTAGATCAGATTCTCTTAATACTTCCATGACCCACTATATCAAGAGTAAAGCTGAAGTTCTAGCAAATGTTAGACGATACTAAACCAACACAAAATCATATCAGAAGGTAGAGAACTATAAGGTCTCCCCTGAACCTTTTTCTCCAAGTGAAACAACCCACCCAGCTCCCACTGAAGCTCCACACAAGATGCGTGCTCCAGCCCCTTCACCAACTTTGCTGCTCTTCTCTGGACTCACACCAGCACCTCACTGTCTTTCTCACAGTCACAGGCCTCATCATGGCCCAGGCTTCCTCCCAAGAGGAGGCAGAGGGGCAGGCACTGATTCATTCTCCCTGGTGACCAGTGACAGGACCTGTGGGAATGGCATGAAACTGTGTCAGGGAACATTTAGGTTCAATATATAAGAAGTAGGTTCTTCCCCCAGAGGGTGGCTGAGCACCGGAACCCAGGGAAGCAATCATGACACCAAGCCTGCCAGAGTTCAAGAAGTGTTTGAGCAATGCTCTAAGGCACAATGTGTTATTCTTGAGGTTGCTCTGTGCAGGGTTGGACTCAGCGATCCTTGTGAGTCCCTTCAAGATGTTTTATGGTTCTCCAATTCTTTTCCAAGGGGTACAGTCCTTTAGAAACAGATTGCTTTAGTGTGGACCTCCCATGGGCTCACAAGTCCTATCAGGATATCTACTCCTGCATGGGCTCCTCTCCCCATATGTTCACAGGTCCTGCCAGAAGCCTGCTCAGTCACCCTGAGAGTAAACAAGTGTTTCCTGTTGTTCAGAAGGATCTTGTTGCATTTCAGGTTGTGCTCATCCACTGGGAAAAAACTGTAAAAATAATATCTTTATTTTCTTTTCACACTCTCCTCAGGTATTTATACACATTGATGATATTCCCCCTGAGCCTTTATTTCTACAGGCTGAGCAGTCTCTCAGCGTTTTCTTATAAGAAAAAAGGAAGATCAGTAAAGTAACAAAAAACAAGGAGGGCAGCTTACTGACAAGGAATTGCATAATTAGAAAGTGGTTATTCAATGAATCATATATTAAAACAATCAAGTGAAAGCTCTGTCCAAGAAGAACATGTCAACTATCCTATATAAAAAAAAGGGAACCTAAAAAATATGATGGTAGCCATAGGCTAACTCCTCAAGAAAACACATGAGTTATGATTACTATACCTATAAACTCATGAATAGATAAAATAGACATGATAGCGAGAACTAATAGAAATATTGTACCTTTATATACAGAATTGATGTGAACCACTATTTGTTAAGTAGGAATCTTCCATTTTAATCTATATTTTTCTGCATTCAAGCAATGCATTTTCAATCAACTCTATTTTAAATTGACTGTAATTCAAATATTGATTTGCTAATTATATGTTCTACCTGTCCCCAAAACAGCTAAATTTGCAATTGCAAGACTATAAAGAAGCGGTCAACAGAAGAGGTTATCTTCTTAGTAAAAAGAAATCACAGAATCAATTATCTGGAAAAGATCTCTGAGACCATCAGATCCAACCTATGACTGAACAGCCCCATTCCAACCAGACCATGGCACTGAGTGCCATGTCCAGTCTTTCCTTTCTTCACTGCCACCAGGGACAGTGACTCTATCACCTCTCTGGGTAGCTCATTCCAATTACCTTTTATGGGAAGAATTTCTTCCTAATGTCCAACCTGAGTCTCGTCTGGCACAGATTAAAATTGTGTCCTCCAGATCTATCACATTATCTGGGAGAAGAGGCCAACCCCCAGCTGGCTACACTCTCCTTTCAGATAATTGTAGAGACTGAGAAGGTATTCCCTGAGCCTATTTTTCTCCAGGCTAAACAACCCCAGCTCCCTTAGCCTCTCCTCATGGGACTTGTGCTCCAGACCCTACACCAGCTTTGTTGCCCTTTGGACTAACTCCAGCACCTCAATGTCCTTCCTGAATTGAGGGACCCAAAACTGAACACAGTGCTCGAGGTGTGTCCTCCCCAGTACTGAGCACAGGGGAAGAATATCTTCACAGTTCTTGGGGTCACACTATTCTTGATACAGATCAGGATAACATTGAACTTCTTGGCCATCTGGACACATTCCTGTCTCATGTCGAGCTGGCTGTCCTGCAGCATTCCCAGGTCCATTTCTGCTGGGCCACTTTCCAGTCTGTCTGTCCCCAGCCTTTGGCACTGCCTAGGGTTATTGTGGTCAAAGTGTAGGACACAACACTTGGTCTTGTTGAACCTCATGCTATTTTATCTTGGCCAATTGATCCAGGTCTTCTTCAGGTCATCCCTACCCACCAGCAGATTGACACCCTGAACCAACTTGGTCCATGAATTTGCTAATGGTAGACTATATCCCCTCATTCAGATCATCAATACAGATATTGGGCAGGGCTGGGCCCAACAACGATCCCTGGGCATACCAGTGGTGACTGGCTGCCAGCTGGATGCATCACTGTTCAGCACCAGTCTGGGCCCGGCCAACCAGCCAGTTCTGAACCCAGAAAAGAGTGCTCCTGTCCAAGCTACAGGCTGCCAGCTTTTCCAGGAGAATGCCATGGGAGAACGCAAAAGGTTTTGGTGAAATCCAGATAGACAAAACCCTCAGCTTTTCTCTTATCTACTACGCAGGTCATCTCCTCATAAAGGGACATCAAGGTTGATCAAGCATGACCAACTGTATGAGTCGGGGCGGAAGGCCGACTGCCTTGGGAGACAACAACTGTCAAGATAGGGAGAGTCAATGTGGAAAACTCCCATGATTCTGTGCTCAGTTATGTTAATTCATATCGGTCTGTTAAACCCTGTTCACTCCCCAGTTCCAGAATGTACTATCCTGTTTGTTTCCCCATTGGTCCTCTGCTGTTAATCCCTCCTATATGTTCATTCCATTGGTTCAAGCTCTGTCCATTCCCTCCAACTCCTCCCCTGAGCCCCTGCCTGATTGGACCCTCTGTACCCTGATCCCGCCTCCTTTCCCCCTGTTAAATACTGTATCCTCCTTTACTCCGGTCTTCCCACCTCTGGCCTCCCTCCAGCGTGTGGTTGTTCTCCTGTGCCCCCCCCAGACCCTTCTCCTTTACCTTCCCTGCAATAAACCCTCCTGGAATCAGCTAAGTGGAGAGTCCTCCTGCTTTCTGGGTGAGATCGACATTACACTATCCGGGCTCGGACAGAAGGTGGGCTGAGGGAGTCGCCCCGATTTATGTGGGTGCCCTGACAGCACTGGTCCAGGAAAGCCTGGAGGAGGCCACCCGCAACCAACCCTTACTAAACCTTTGGTGGCTGGGCCTGATCCCTTGGTTGTCCTGTATGTTCCCTGTGATCATGCTCAAGATGATCTGTTCCATAATCTTTACAGGCACACTGGCCATGCTGACCAGCCTGTGGTTCCCGAGATCCTCCTCCTGACCCTTCTCATGGGTGGGTGTCACACTGGCCAACCTTTAGTCATCTGGAACCTCCTCAGTTAGCTAGGACCAATGGTAAACGATGGAGAGTGGCTTAACAAGCTCATCAACCAACTTCCCCATCACTCTAGGATGAATCACATCTGGTCTTATACTCTTGTGAGAATTAAAGTGGCTCAGCAGGTCACTAACTTCTTCGTCCTGGATTGCAGGGGATCCATTCTGCTCCCTCCCCACCCCTGTCTACCAGCTCAGGAAAATAGCTGTCCTGAGGATAACCAGTCCTACTGTTGAAGACTGAGACAAAGAAGGTATCAAGTACCTTAGCCTTTTCCTCCTCTCACGTGACTATAATTATCCTTTACAGAAGTGGACAGATTAAGTTATAATTGAGCTTTCACCTCTCTAATTTTCTTTCTGCATGACCTAATGATATCCTTAAATACTTTCTGATTGCCTGCTCCTTTTTTCAGAAGTGACATAATCTCTCTTTCCCTGAGTTCCTGTGAAAACTCCCTGCTCAGCCAGGCCTATTTTTCAGCCCATCAGGACAGCCTGCTCCTGTGCCTTCATTTCTTTCTTAAAGTATATCCAGCCTTCCTGGGCCTCTTTGTTTTTAAATGCTGCTTCCCAAAGGACTTTCTGAGTCAATGTCCTGAATAGGCCGAAGTTTGTCCTCTGAAAGGCCAGGGTAGAGGTTTTGTTAATGCCTCTCCTTATTTCACTGAGTACTGAAAACTGTCATTTCAAGGTTGCTGTGCCCAAGAAGTACACTTTGTAGGAGCAAATCATCTTGGGGTTTGTTTTGACACAATGTTTAACTGTGTTGGGTTGACAAATCAGATATTTTTTGCCTCTCTGGACAAAATAACATTTTAACAATCTGATTGTAACTTACAGATTTCAAATCAAATAATGTCTAGTAGCAGATGCAGCTGATAAATTTGCCAGACAAAAAAAATCTTCTGGCCAAGAAATCAAACTGCTGTTGGAGGACAAGGATGAACCAACAGAAATTCACCTCTCTCTTTTGCATTCATAGTTTGCCTTCATCAAAAAATATCAATAAGTGGAGACCTACCGTCAAGGTGTTAACAGAACTCTGCTACTCCTTGATCCTGGTAGTGGTTCTGGGTGGAAGAATATTGTATTTTAGAAAGTAGTGATTCCCAATAGAGTAAACCTGAGCAGGCCCAAGCCTCTGCTGTGCTGAATGTACAGCCTGGGCTCCAATTCTGTGTTGAGCATAAATCCCGTTTCTGCACAATAACCTCAGCCAGCTAACACAGCAACTAAGGGCAGCTACCAGTTGTTACTGGTGATTAGGCCACCTGCATGGCCTTATATTTATCTAAGTGTGCAGAAAGAAGTTCTCATGAGAACATAATTTCTCTTTCAATTGTAGAGAGGACAAAAGAGTTTTTTCCTTGCAACAAAATCCTGTCGTAACTTGAATGACTGAAAAGGGAGTAGCTCTGTTATGGACGAGGTCGGCAGGATGTACTGCACAAGGAGTCTTGTTTGATGCTGCACTGCCTGGGGCTTTCACCATCTAAAGGGACACAAGACTTTCTGTATTACAGCAGAGGGTTAGCTCTAACAAATAGCATTATAAATGATAACTTAAAAACTCTAAATGGCTTTCTACTGGGATCATAATGAATAATGCCCTTTTTCTAAGACATTATTCAAAATAACTTGCATTACAGAAGCATAACTATCCCTGCAGTGCAGGTCTGACATTTTCCTATGAACCTGGAAATCCACAAATGTAAAACTAAGTTCATGTAACAGCACAGGTACTAGGTCTTAGCCCACAGGAAACATCAGATAATTAAAGTTTGCTTACACATCTTCCTTAGAGAATTTTCTTTTGTTCCTGCCTGTGTGCTGCTCTCTACTTCCCTTTTATCTTTTCCTGTGAAGCATCTAATTATTCTTAATTTAATCCTATCTATGTAGATATCAACCTTATGCTTTTTTATAAATTTTGTTGCACAGGGAGACTACTTGTTTATAGTGATGCTTAGGCTGGTTTATGTCAGATCTGGTCATATGTCTGAAAAGGCAGATTGGAGCCATACAATCCTCTCATTTTGAAACCACTGTGCTTGTGAGTATCTTGTGTTCTCTGACAAGGAGAACGTTTATGTGTAATGTTGTTCATGAAATGGTTAGACTGGAGCAGTCCTCGAACCAAGGACAAGAAGGTGAACAACCTGAAAGCCTGTAGTCAGGACAAAGACATCAGAGTTGGACTAGTGAGAAAAAAGAAGTTCAGGGTTCCAAGCTTCGTATTTAGCTACTGGTCTAATGTACATCTGTGTAGTGGAATGATAGAGAAAATGTGGTGGGTGTGCACATAGTAAGTGTTAAAGTGTTAAAGACACACTTGAAGGTTCTGTAAGGGCAGCATTCTACCCTCTAGAACACTTTGTGTCACATGCCATGCAGGTGTAATGAAGATTGTACAATGCTTTCAGTGTTCTCCTGGGCAAAATGTTTTGAAATGCTCAGCCATTAGGGTTTAGGCTATAAACAACAACTAAAAAAAATTAATTATAACCAGTATAAAGCAAAATGGATAAAATTCTGATAAAATAAGCATCTCTGAGTACTCTTTACACAGGAAACATTACTCTGTTAATGTTAAACTATCTGTTTTCTGCCTGTAAAGAGACTTTAGCAAAATATATTTTGGAGACAGTCATAGAAGACATGGAAGAAGAAAGAAAAATTTGTTACTTAAATAGGTGGAATCAGCCCCTTCACTGTGCTTTTCTTGGAACTTTTGATGACTTAAAAGTAATGAGGAAAATGTGATTTGGGAGATTAATTTCAAATCCCAGCGCTTGTCATTTCTTATTCCGTTGACAGAATTTATATCCTCAAGTGTGAAAATTTTTGTTTTATTAGCATTTCTTTTATTTCCTTTCCTTCATATATACAATATTTTTTTTTTCTTTACCAAAATCACAAAGAACATATCTGGTTAAAAAAAAAGAGAGAAAGAGAAATATGGAAATTATTTCCCTTTTTCTCTATTTTAAATTATTTTTAGTATCTAAAGATTATATTTAGATACTAAAGCTAAACAGGAGGAATTATGATTTTGGGGAAAAAGAACCTCCAAAAAAAAACCTCATTGAGTTTTGTAAATCCTGAATTCCTATAATATTTTTTTCATTAATTTGTATACATCATATGGGATGCTGGTTTCATTTTCACCCTGAGGCTGTCTTCTGCCCCAGAGTTCAAACACAAGACAAGTCCCTTCAAATGAAACAAATTTATATCCTACAAGGTTGTCTTGGTTTTTTGGGATTTTCTCCCCAAAAAATATTATAAAAAAGAACAGACATCTTTAAGTTCTATAGTTTTTTCTTCCTCTCCATTTACTTGTGAAATTTAAGGCTTCTAGGTTTTCAAGAGGATGACAGTATGTTTTTGTATTATATAAAGACAAAATAGGGCTAAAATAACCAAAAGAGTCTTTGTAGATTTTTTTATTATATTTTACTTTCCCCTTACGATTATAAGCCATTGGTTTATAATGGGTTAATGGAAGAATTCTGTCTTCACCATGTCCCCCATAAAATATTAAATACCTGTGTCATAAAAACCTGAGAGATGCACTCAAAGTCAAAGGAATGTGTTTGGAGTTTGGAGAACAGTGGTTTCATCATATTCTGTGCCTCTGGACCAGCACATTGTTTTCCTTCACTGTGTGTTTCCACAGCTGATCAGGCAATCTGTTTGTACATTTTTCCTCAAGGTTTCTTTCATCTCAAGCAAACATAAAAAATCCACAATGCTGAGAAGAGGGCATAGATGATCATAAGATAAATTTCAAAGTGACAAATGTAGTCCAGTGCAGAATTTAACAAAATTTCTGCTAGACTGTGCTAATTGCCCACTAATAATAATAATTTTGTTTGTTGTGTATTTACACAGTTATTTTTAATTTGGTTTAAAAATCTGTGAAACTTATGTGATTAGAAAAACCACAAGTATTTAATTTTATTTAGTTTTACCTGTTTGGTTGGTTTCTTTTTAATCCTTTTTAATAATTTTTAATTTTTGTCTGTCTGACAAGTGCCAGCATTTCTCAAAAGCCATTCTTATGAACAAGACTGAAGGACCAGCAGCATGTTTTCTTTTTTCCATTTCACTTCACTTATCAGTGTTGAGCCCAAAACTTTTACCTGAGCTCCAAGAGACACTGGTATTATATATAATAGGCACTATTACAGTGTCTATTATATATAATAGACGCAATTATAGATATAATAGACACTGGTACTATATATTATATAATAATGTTATTTTGACATTTTTTCATGCAGTCACTCTTTGCTGATGCACTGGGTGCAGGTGCCCAGGCACTGGCAGCAGGAGCTGCAGGGGCCTCTGTAAGCAGTGGCCAGGGCTGCCCTGTGCCAGACGTGGATGGTTTCAGCTGGCTCCAGCCAACACAGTAGAGGACAAGACTCAGACCAGCAGCCAAGGTGGTGGTGTCTCAGGTTATATGTATTCAATAAAGAGGAAAAAAAAAAGACAGTAGAAGAAGGGAAACAAAAATAAAAAAAAAAAAAGGGGGGGAGGAACAGTGGAGAAAACACCACAGTCAGAAGAAGAGAAGATGGTGCTCCACAACAAGGCTTATGGAAGACTCCGTGCCTGAGCAGGTGGATATTCCTCAGTGCACTTCACTGTGAAAAAGCCTATGCTGGAACAGAAGATGAGAATGAAAGGAGCAGACAAGAAAAATTGCTATGTGCTAACCATACCCTCCCCAAAACAAACAGACACTGTGCCAAGAGCTGCCTCACCAAGGGAATGAGTGCAACCTGTGTAAATAACAAAGCAGTTGGGAGGAAAGGAGTAGGCAGTGATAGAGCAGAGATGCTCACAAGCCCTGATTCTCATGAAGAACATTTTCACCACAGCATTTCCTGGAAAGAAATAGAAGCAATCCTGGAGATTTCTAGAGGATGTTAAAGACAATCATTTGACACTGCTGATTAACAAGTTGATTAACGAATAAGAAAAATAATATTGGAGATACTAAGATTCATGGCAGACTCGACTACAGCAGTCAAAAAATGGTGGTGTTTTAGCTATTCAGAGAAGTCAGTTAAATTAAAAAATAGAAACTTGGACTTGCAAATTTGAAAACAGGGGTTTTTTTTAATGAATGAATTAATTAATTAATTAATGTGGTTACATGTCCTGTGTGAAACTGATCTGAAGAGTAAAGATGTCAAGGAGAGATTCTTGACTAACTTCTTCAGACACAAGAATGATCCAAATTAGTATTCAAAAGTTCAACATGACTCCAAGTTGGTTGAATAATGGACACCTGACTCAGCTCAAATAAAAAAGTAATAAAAATATAATGCACAGGAAGTATAAATAAAGACAGGATATCCAGAAGGAATACTGAAACATTGCCTGAATATGAGAGATGAAAATAGGAAAAACAAAACCCAAGTAGAATTGAAAGCAATTATGAAAGCAAGAAGCCTTCTTTCTGCTATATCCGCAACAAAAAGAGAACTAGAAAAAAATGTGGCCTGCTATGAATTAATCATATTCAGCTGAAAGAGTTTGAAACTCCTTTTTCATTGTTAGATCTGCACTTAAACATTTCAAAAAGTAAACACAAAGATGATATTTTATAAATTCAAATATTCATCATTTCTGAGGAGCCTGGGGATAGATTAATGGCTTATTATATGATTTAGAGAATTGGAAATATTATTCAGAGGATGATTCATTTTTTTAAATTTGTTTATATACTACCTTGTCTGCAACTCTGTTAATTTATACTTCTGTTACCTGTAAATATTGATCAAATATATAAATTCCAAAGCTATTAGTCAGATTGAAGTATTTAAAAAAATAAATTAAAAAATCTCTTGATAAATTTATTTTGAGAATTTGATTTTTAATATACATCTTGAGATTAATTTTATAGTTCTATTTCCTTCAAACTTACAAACCAGGTTTTTTACCATTAAATTTTGTTTCTTTAGACTCTAAATTTTAAAATACTTTCCAAAAAGACCCACTGTCATTAAAAAAATAGTTTTGGTGCCAACCATCATTATAATAATGGATGTAAATTGGATCAGTCTCCCTTGAATTATTTCTCAAATAACATATAGTCTTTCCAAAGAAAATACTGAAGTATTTCAGTCTCCCACTTTATATTGTGAAATCATTTCCAGTTCATTCAAATTTCATTAATTTGCTGTGCTCATGAACAAAGACTGTTTTGAAATGTTTTTTCCTTCTTTTTTTCTCTCTTTCACTCATTTTTTTCCTACCTGCAATACATCCATTGTTTTAGGCTTGTTCTTACATTCAGCTTTTTCTAGCAACAAGAATAACAACTACAGAGGTAGATTCTTTGTCCTAAGGCCTCTTTTTATTTGAAACATAACAGTCAAGAATGTCTTCCAAGAATACAACATGCTATTTCTCCTCATCCCACAATTCATCATGCTATTTCTCTTCATCCCCAATTGATTTGGGGAATTTTCTTAGACTACTGTCAATATAGCCTTGAAAGGTCTTCAAAGGGAAAGCTTTT
The DNA here is from genome assembly GCA_013400575.1 of Peucedramus taeniatus. Taxonomy (NCBI): domain Eukaryota; kingdom Metazoa; phylum Chordata; class Aves; order Passeriformes; family Fringillidae; genus Peucedramus; species Peucedramus taeniatus. Next base: position 31,078 of record WBNO01013576.1, read on the forward strand.
ATCTTGAAACTGCAAGGTGCTGTTTTGTTGTCTTCTAAAGTTGTTTCTATCTCCTGTAATAGCTGTAATCTGAGTGCTACCAAAAGATGCTTAAGACTTCGTTCCTTATACTGTATTTCTCCACTCCAGGGTATCTTCTGATGTGTTCTTCTTCTGTTGTTTGCCATTTTCTCTCTTTTTACTGACAGGAGGCTATTTCACAAATAATCTCATAAAGGGAAAATAGGTAGCTACAGCTGGATAAGTGTAAACAAGCAATTTTGTACTGCTGTAAAGTCCTTTCACTGGTGAAAACTGATAAATAGATCCAAAAGAAAGCAATCTCTCCTACACGAAGGACAAGTGTTACAACCATATGAAAGAGACTGTCAGGAAAATGAGGGGAAAAAGACTAATATAAGTTTAAAACATTAAGTATGGTAACACTGCATATTGGTCTCCGATGTTATTGGGTCTTAAAAGACAGAGCTTCTGTAATGAACTAATAAAGAATTAGCACACACTGCAAAATGCTTTGGTGCCTTTTTCAATGCCTTTTCTCACAATCTAGGGTATTCCACCTACATGCAGAGAGAACTACAAGGTTTGCAAAATTAAATAGTGAAAATGCAGCCCTAACCATTTTATGATGCAATCTGTTTAACCAAAATGGAATAAAAAAATAAAATCCAAATCCTTTAGTAGAGGAAGGGAAGGTCTCTCCTAAAACAAATATTCCAAGTTTTTGAAGTTTGAACTTCACTTTTTTTTCAGCATTGTTGCAATAGAAAATATGTATAAATATTTATATATAGTTGTATACACATGCACAAAAAAGCATGTATAAGTTAGGGATCTAGAGGTCATCATCATGGGAGAATTCAGAATACTGGTAAATAGGCATGATCTCTATGTTCACCCTCAGTATCTAACCTTACAACTATCCAGAACCTGTATGAAGATTCCTTTATTGTTTATGTTGCCCAGAATTTACCTCTGTTTGCCTCTTGCCTACAAAAAGTTCCTATGAGAAAAATGACAGCATTTCTTTTTTTTTTTTTCAATCCTTGTCCCTTTTTTTTAAAATCTTTGCCCTTTCAGCTGAAATCTTCAGCTGAATTCTTATGCTTCCTTGCCTATAAATTCTTTCTCTGTTTTTACAGAAGATGGCTGGGAAAGCTGGCTTCAACCTGCTTTGTCAAACAGATCTTCGGTCCTGCTCCTGCAGTCTCTGAAGCTCATGCCTCTCAACTAAGATTGGGTTTATTTTGGTTTAATGTTGGGAGCTTTCACCATTCTATCTTATCCTTCCTAGAAAATGCCCATAGCTTATACTTCTTTTAGCATAATCATAATACCAAAGAATAGTAATGAGATATAAGGAGGGGTGATACTGTGAAATAGAGGTATGAAGTCTTCCTACATTACAAGAAAATAATTTTATTTTACCTGATAGATTTTTTTATAGAACTGAAACATCTAACTGGAGATAAGACATAACCTTGGAAAAGGAGTTTGAATGCTCCCAGGTATAAATGCAGAACCATTACATCACAGTGCTGCTTCAGTGAACAATATGACTGAAGCATTAAAAGAAACCAGCTAATTTAACCTAATTTTCTAGTTATTACCATAGAAAGTACATGTCCACAGAACAGAATAAAACATACAAAACAAACAAAAAAGATACACACACGAAACAAAGCACAAAAAAACCCAAACCAAACACGCAAAAAAAAAAAAAAAACAAAAAAAACAAAAGCCTTTGAAAAATATATACTTATAATGGTATCATCAAATTTATATGCAAATACTGCATACAAATGCAGAATGCTCTCTTATTACCTGGTGTGTTGTTACATACACACAAATGAGTGAAGTAAACCATAGATGAATAAGTGTAAGAAAATGAAAACCTCTATCATATATCTGATGAAATAAATTAAAGTTTTGATCAGATTAAAAACTCTTGCTTGGGTAGCAATGGAAATTATGAGATATTCAGATAACTTCTGCTGCCACTCTTACTACTCTGGCAATATGGCATAACAGATAATTGTGTCCTATACGATGTCTTTTGACAATATTTCGGAGAGGGAAACTCTTTTTTTATGCATCTTACATATGGATCTGCATTGTCAAGATGTATACATCTCTAAATTCCACTAAAATAGAACTTTACATTTAACATGTACACACCTACCCCTATATTAATTAAGAATAACCTTAAGAATTTTCTTAAGAGTGGCTTTACTCAGCCAGTGTTCTCTTCCTGTGTGGTTTGTAGCATCTAATTGGAATAAATACAGAACCATATCAAAACATATTCTTTTTCTGTGATAGCATCAGTTCAAAAGGACATAATGTAGCTTGGTTTTTTCCTTGATTTATTTACTTCATTTAACTTTTATTTGTTGGTTTCACTTTTGAATGGTGAGACAAAAGAACAGGTTAGCTAAGAGGAAATATAGTGACAATCTTTGGGCTAAAAAAGGTCTTCGAACAAAAAAAAATTCTCATTTTGTCCACCTGTATTTTGAAAAATTATTATTAATAATTTATTTCATTGAATCCTGTCTTCTTTGAGTTCAATGAATAAAAAGACTAAACATGTTATTGAGCAAAAATTGTGAATCTCTCAAACTTTGGATGCAGCCACTCAGATTTTGCCTTACAATAGGATTTGTCTTCTAAAACAGTAGTAAAAACAAATTACACAAAAATAGATCCTCATTTAAGCAAGTGATTGAATATGAGGCAAGGAGAATTAGTTTTTATGGGCTGGTTCAGTAAAAAATATATCTAGCTTTGGAAAACAGCTCAGGCAAGGTAGTCCACATTCTGACTAGACAAACTGACATAGAGAGGACCTCAGCCTGCCTCCTCAGTATTTAAAGTGCTCACCTCAAGGTATATAATTTCTTTGTTCTAAGTAGTTTAAAGAGAAATTTGTTAGTGGCAGTTTATTGAATGTCTGAATTCACTTTCACCAGAACTTACCCTTTTCTTACCAGAATTTACTCTTTCCCCTCTGGTGTTAGTGGAAGATGATGTTTGGATCAATGTGAAATATAAGTAAGAAGCAAACAATTGGGTTTGTTTTTTTTCTATTTTTTTTTAACTCTTATTGTTATTTGCATGCAAATGTTCATAACCAGCTAAAGTGATATAAAGCCCACATTAGTTTGTGAACCTCAATTTTATATGCTGTGACACTTGTTTCTTGGCAGGATCCATTGATGGAAGAGGAGACATGCACTTCTCTGGTTTTCTCTTGGTTTTTGAGCAAGCGATGAGGAACACTGACCCAGCAGAGGCCTATAAGTCATCTTCAGATTCCTCCCAGGATTCTACATAAATACTTATTTTTATAGGAGTTAATAACTATTTTTAGAGAAGCTCTCATAGAAGTCTACATAGAATGTCAAGAACACTTGTGTCGACAAATCAGTAACACAAAGATGATGGGTAATCACCTGCATACTCACTAAGCTGTATATATATTGTGTTAGAAATCACAATTTTTGTATTAGGGTACAAAAGCAAAGCAAAGCAAAAAAAAAACAAACAAAAAAAACAAAAAACAAACAAACAAATCAAGGCAGCAAACAAACAAAAATAGAAAAGACCAAGGGGAATTTTGACAGAGGAGCTTAATAAATAGCACCATCAGTCCAAGTTCTGTCATTTAGCAGAAAATCAATAGCTATGGCTACAGTTTTGAAGCCATGGATTGAAGACCAGACATTAGCTTCCTGCAAGTAATAAAAAATACATTAGCTAGCAGTTTAGTTTTTTAATAAAGCTAACTTTGGCCCATGTAATTTTAATGCTATTACAGTATAGGGCACTTGAAAGTTAAGCATGTTTACATCTCTTTTGTTACGGTAGTGTGCTTAAAGTGGCCATAAGTTGTATTAAGTTTATTTGCATTTGCAGAATGTTTTTCTATACAAGGCTGAATGAGCACTTCATCTAGGTCTGCAGTGAAGAAAGTGGTGAGATCACTATGGTGACTACCTGAAGTTCAAGAACAGAGCTGTCAGCATTCAGTGTTTTTTTAGTTGAGGAAACATATAATTTATAGAATTGCACACAAGCACAAATAAACATGGTAGGGATTAGAGAAGTTCTTAGAGCTGCCCTATGCCAATCTGGGGTGACAGGGTCTAGAATAATGCAGGCAGTTAGCAAATATATTCTGGCACAATATTGAAGTGTTTATGAGCTGAATGTGATATGTACAGTTAAACAAGCTCACATAGACTTGATATGAAAAAATATGTGGGAGGTTAAGATCTGTAGAGGGCTTGTAGTTTCTCATAACACTTCAAAGGAAAGCCCATTAAAAATTGCATCATATTTTTAGACATGTCTAAGGGTACTTGTCAAACACAGGACACAAAATAAGCTTCACAATGCTTAAAGCAGTTTTTAGCAACAAATAGGTATCAAAATTAGCTCAGTTTTCAAATATGCACAGAAACAGAGAAAAAAAGGCACTTTGAGTGTAAAGAGGTAGAAAACAAAAAAAAAAAGTGACCTAATAGAATATGTCTTCCTTATGCTGTTTTCTTCTCCTTTACAGAAATGGAGACTTTGAAACACTGGGATGAATTCTCTGTGCTGCAAAAAATAATTCACTGCTCAGGGAATGGAAGTTTCAGGGTTTACATCACTGTAAAAATGAACTCAATATCTTATATTAATGAAGCTAAACATAATCCTACTGACACAGCAGAGTTGCATATAAATACTTCCTTTACATGTTTGCAATTACTTGAGCACACTGATCACTGTTTCAACACATAATGACAGTAACAGTGATAATGATGGTAAAGTAGGAGCTGTCCTTTGAAAAACTTACTAGTCACCTATGTTGCAACTGGTCTTGATAGTCCCTTTTAGTCCCCTTTTATTTGTTGTCTCACAGGTGTTTCACATAAAAATTTGCTTTCATTATGAAATATAAAGGCCTTCTTAAAAAAATTTCTAAGATTTTAATTTACGTATTTTATGGTGTGTGTTTCTTCTGCTGTCTTGTGTTTGTATACTATAGTATTGCCCTCAGAAGATAGCCATATAAAATTTAAATTATGAAATGCATAGCATAACTTAAACTATATTTACCTCTTTCTTAAAAATTTTCTGTCAAACAGGATATGTTTTGAATTTCCAGTAAGTCTGGCAAAATAAAAGCTCAGTATATATGCCAGTTAAGTAATGATTTTGTAATCAATAAGAGGAAGATTGTAATTCCAAGAGAATGGAATTATTAGAATACTAGTGTTTTGTTTATCTGCAGTAAAACCTTTTTTTCTTAAGGAATTTTGAATTAATTCAGATTTGGATTTTCTTCTTTGTTCTTATTGAATGTGTCATTCATTTTGAGGTATGCTTGTGATTCTCTCTTTTACCAGATCTGATAAAGGATCCCACAGACCTTTTGAGTGAAGAATGCTATGTGAATGAGAAATTCTGGAGGAAAAATACAATTTTTGGCTGTTTATAACAGAAATTCTTGATAACTACCTTGGTTTAGCTGCAAAAAACCTCTTGAAAAACACAATAATATTTTCTGAAAATATGCTGTTTAGGGTGACTAATGCTGTGCCTGACACCAGGGCACAGTTGGCCCTCCCGGATGCCAAGGGACCGCAGACTCACGTTCACCTTTCTGTCAACCAGGACCCCCAGATCCTTTTCCATGTCACTGCTTTCCCTCCTCTTGTTTCTGGTTTATAGACCAGGGCTGCCCCATCCCAGGTGCAGAATCTGCCACTTCTCCTGGTTAAACTTCACAAGCTTGGTGAATGCCCCTTTTTCTAATTTGTCAAGGTCTCTCTGCAGGACCTCTCAGCCCTTGAAGGAATCAACATTTCTTCTAAATTAAACTGCTTTGATTGGACCTAATACATGTATTCTTCCACTTCTAGTTCTAATTAAAAAAAAAAAAAAAAAAAAAAAAAAAAAAAAGGAAGTTTTAAGCCCTGTCTTTATTTGTAAATGTTTAATACTTAGATGTCAATATTATGGATCAGCTGAATAATAGCAAGAAAGACAATCAGAAGCATCAGATTTATAACCTTAAGTTATGATTTTGTGCCAATGCATTTTTCTTTAAGCATTATTTACCATTTTTTCTTTTTTTTAGTTTAGACCATAGAGATAAAGTTTATGTCTCGTGTTTGCACTTTTTATGTAAAACCAAATCAAAGTGTAACACTCTGTTTTATACTGAATTTTTTTCATCACTGTAAGCACAGGAAGGGAAGATTAGGGGAAAAAAAAAAGAAAAAACATGTCATTACCTCTTAATATTTAAACAAATGTTATATGGCTCAAGCTACAATACACACATCCTAAAGGGATGTAAAATCTCCAGACTGTCCCCAAAAGCCATAAGCTCTTCTACCACTGACACCCAAGTATTTAACCTTCTCTCCCTCTCTTCAGCCTCTTATTCAAATAATGGTTCTTCCAGGAACATGATTGCAAAAACTCTCTGCCCTTCTTTCCGCACACAAATTAGGATGTGAAAATCAATGGGTCTGTCCTCAAGGAGCTGCATCTGGCCTTCTGACCTCACATAGTTTCCAGCTAGCTACCCAGTCTACTGGCTTAACTTGTTATCTTAGCACACTCCACATTCACATCCTATTTTTTTCAGGTGCATTTCAGTCCTACACTTGCCTTTGAATGTTTACAGGTTGTAATTTTCTACCTATTACTTAAGTGCTTAACTCTTGATTTTCCACTAACTTGAAGTATAAATTTGCTCCAGAATTTATTCTCATATAAAGAGATATTGCACAAAGAGAAACTTTATTTATTGTGTGCCCTTTGAAGTGTTGTTTTGTCCTAAGCTTTCGGTTTTCATGAACACAGCTAAGTCTCACTGAAGAATTTTATCTTCTGAGGAGAAAAATATTATATTCTAAACCAGAAGCCTATAGCATGTATTAATGGATGGAATCAAGCTTGGAATATCCTGGGAGGGTTTTTATTAAGTATTTCTGTGTGAATTTATCCTCAGTAGAAGGAAAAGTGCAACATGAAAAAAATTTGGAAATACGATGATGAATAAATCTGCACTGGAAGCTTCCTAAAAATGAATGAGAAATGTAGAAGTAAAATTGTCCAGCCACAGATTCAATAGGTAATATAGCCAGTCTAAAACCACAAAATATTAGTATGCAAATTATTTTCAAAAAGTTCCTGAAAACAAATCCAGTCAACCAGCATAGAAACTTTGTTTGAATCAAATAACATTTATTCAGTTGCTGCAGGCAGCTTCTAGTCAGAGGAATTGGCTTATAATACATAATAGAAGGAATATAAACCGCAGGTCTCTGAAGAGATCCACAGTGGAACACAACAGCAGCAAAGATCAGAGTACCTGGTTTCTGTTTGTGGTGGGAAGTGGAAGTGTGTCATTAGGAGTTGTACAAACCAATGGTAGCACAGGTAGTGACAGCCAAAGCAGCATGTGTTGGGATCAAAGCTTGGCAAAGGATTTCAGAATCCATTCAGAGACTTCAAACTTTTTTAACCCTCTCCCACACCTACTCTCCAACCAGTTTAAAGCTTGAAATGCATTCTTCTCTGTAATATTAGTATCAGAAATGAAGGAAAAATAATTTAGAAAACACTGATCTATCTGCCAGCCACTGATCACCCCTTATTATTTCATTAAAATGAAGCAACAAAAAATGAAAAACATGAGAATTGGCACACAAAATGGTCTAAAGCTCATAAAGCATTCTCCACCAAGGTTACATTAAATGTTTGGTTTTTTTTGTTTACTTTTACTAAATGTCTTAGAATGAATGTTCTGCTGAGTTTATGCTTTCAAAGACTCTGGACAAAATTGCAGAAAATATTTTGAAGAGAGAATAGGTAACAGTTACTTGCATAAAAGGTAGTACAAGCCTTTCATCTTCCTTTCTCACAGCATGCAGTAAAAGCTGGCATCAAAACACAACTACTCCCAAAATAAATTGAGAGCAAATGTATACACATGACTGCATTCTCATTAAAATTTCTTAAAAGTATCTGTGTCTACAGAAAGGAACTGCCTTTTTCCTGAAGGCAAAATAGTTTCTGCGTTTTTCTGACTTTGTCTCTCTCTTTCAACTTCATTTGTAAATGCATTCATCCGCAATATGAAAGGAAAAAAAATTATCATAATCTGAGTTAAAAAAAAAAAAAAGATAAAGAAGATAGCTAAAAGAGATGAAAAAATAATTTTATAATTAGTTTGTCAAAAAATTAGTGATTAATTTCTACTTCAATAATGAAAATAATGAATTATTATTAATTATTGATATACCAAATAGAAACATTATACTACTGAACAGGTCTCTGGATCTGCTATGAAGAGCAACAGAGTCCAACCTCATGGTGGAAGAAGAAAAGCTCCTATACCTGTTGCACCACACTTAAGGGCCATGCACTTGTAATTTGGAAACCTACTGTTCATTCATTTGGAACCTCCTGATCTCTCATCTCCACATCCTAAGGCTGCTGTACAGTGACACTGCCCTGGTGTCCTGAATGCTCTCACCCTCAGTGGCCCAGCACTGGCACAGTGCGAGTTGTTATCATGCTGGATTTCTTACAGGGAATAATGGATGCCCTGAGAAGGAGACTTGTCTGCACTGCCCATTGCCTTCATGGCAGATCACTGGCCAGAAGGTTTCTATTGCTTTCTCTGCCCTTTATTTATGCTTTTATTTGCATGTTTGTTTGGGGGGGGGAGTGTTTCTCAGTCTTGGGTACTTGAAATTGGTGAATTCTGTTAGCTGTAGGCCTCACAAAGGAGTTTCTTCATCTGTAAATCTCTCACAGTTTTTGACTCTGCAGCATATGAAACTGAGTTTTTTTAAGTTGGGTTGGCTTTTTGTTGTTTTGTTGTTGTTGTTGTTTTTCTTTTTTCTTTTTTTTTTTTGTGTAAAGATATATAGAGAATAGAATAAGAAAAGTGATATAATAATTCTCTACAAATCATTTGCAGTTAAAAGTGTTTTAACCCTGACTGCAATCAGGAGTGAGAGGATGAGTACATAAATAAGGTTTTATTTAAAGATTCATTTAGAAAATAAGCATAAGAATTTCTTTTTTCCTACTTTTCTGGTCTGAGTTGAGAATAGGCCTTTACATTCTATGCTAAAAAAATGTGAACATATATTCAGTTTGAGTTTCTAGAAGAGTTTTAGCAGATTAAAAAAACCTAAACAAACACCCTCAAAAACACTTAGTCCACATTTTAATCTTTAGCAGGGTATTTGAATCATTGTTTTAATCAACAACAATATTAAAAATACATGCTTTTTGTAAGAATACATGTGGGAAATAAAAATGTAGCTAAAAGGAGAAAACATTTAATAATGGAAATAATTATCTCTTGAAAAAATGAATAAGTCAATATGATGAACAGGTAAAAAGTCCACACAGTACCAGTATAAAGAAGTAATGTCATATCATAATGTTACAAGGATATTTTTTATTATAATTTAAAAAATTGTTTGAAAAATGAGATATAGAGATACTAACTAATCAAAAATGTGGCCTACAGGCATGTATTTTAACAATGAAGTAAAAAACGGGATGTTTTGAGATATAAATCATAAAAGAAAAGCTGAATGGGAAATGATAGGACCAATCCAAGAACCTAGCAGTGTTCATAACTATTTAATTGCAAGAAACAAAGTTTTCAGCCTTACCTCATAGTCAATTCTGTATCTGGGGTAAATATTTATTGTAAAATAAAGAAAAACAATAATTTGAAAAATAAAGATTCTTTTTCCCAGTAAGATAAATTATGCAAGGTACAAATACAACAATCCTTAAATAAAAATTCTAAATACAAGATTCCTTGTTTTGTTCCAACGATTTCTTTCATGTGCCAACCCTTCTGTTACTGGTCGGGGTGAATTTATTTATTGTTACGCTCTCCCATTGTTAGAACTAGCCAACGAAGAACACCAAGTCTTTTGTCATGTAAAAATAGAAATGTCATGCCACTTCAAGACCTGCCATGGATTATGTTTGCCTCCAGTCCAGATGAGGCTGAAGGTGATTTAATGCAGAAAATAAGAACAATGTTCCATGATTCTGTATTAGCTCTCTTTTTTTTCTCCATTATTAATTGTATCATCAAATAAAGTATTTAGCTACTAATAAATTAAACTAATACTCTTAGTTATTACAATTTATCTGGTTATAATTGAATGATATAGCCAACATTTTACACAGATATTAGTAGTTACAAGAAAGCAGTAATTCTAAGTGGATTGAAATATATATGACCTATCATAAATATATAGTGTAGAGGAAGACTGTTTCTGAAAGTAAGTGTACCAAATAAGTGTATAATATACAAAGAAAGACAGCACATGGTATACAAGAGACCTCAGGCTATCAGAAAAAAAAATTACCAAATGTCAATTACTGATATTAAAAGAAATCAGGCTTGCAGTTCATGTAAGTCACTGAACAAATGATAAATTCAGATGTGGTAAGAACCTCAGAAGACAAAAACAAGGCATAGATTTTACTAGCAAACAAAAAAGTAAGGACAAGAATGTCCTAGTTTAAGGAGAAAGAAAACATAAATGTAAATTACATACTCATTTCTTGGCAAAGAAGAAGAGACCCTCATCTGTACTACATGTCTCTCAGCAAAGAACTTGAGACAGAAACAACATGTAATCCCCTCCCAAACTGTATCCAAAGACCTCTGGACATGAAAAAGATAGTATAAGATCAAAGAACTTGATAGATAGTAGAAAGCTTGTATCAGTTTAACCTGTATATAATTTGAACAATGGTTACTATTACTGTAACTAAACTAATAATATGTCTTTAGCTAGAATGTTAAGATTTACTTCTAATTAAGATTTTAATTAGATTAACAGTACATTTCTGATTTGGCAAATAAGGTGCAGGCCTCACGGCCCACAGCCAAATTTTTGAGTGTAACAGCTGACAGATATGATACAGGATTTATGGAATGTCCTGTTCCTTGAGCACCTGGTGTTGCCCCAAATTGTACTAAGCATCTATGCATAAGTAATTGGACACTTTCCTATTCATAAATTCTTTTGTTGTCAACCATTACTCATCAGACCCACAATTACCAGGAGCCATTTATTTAATTTGATTTTTCAATTTAATTCCTTCACTGTTAAATTAATTTATAATTACCATTTGCCATTGTACTATTCTGGTTCTTATTTATTGTTTATTCTCAAAGCTGACTCCATGTCATAGCAATATTCTTGTAAGCAAACTTTTGTTTGCCATTTCCCACTTTGAAGATGTTATGTGACTTTGAAGTTTCTATGAAATTACTGCTTGCAAAGAAAAATTAGTATGTGATGTTACCTAACTTTAGACATCTATAATACAACTAATTCTAAGTTCCCTGCATAGCTAGGAAAGAGAATAACTATATCAGGTGATAACTGATTGGGTTGCCTAGGTTAAATATTTATATTAGGATGAGATGGAGTTTTCTAGAGGTCCCTGTTTCTGCCTTTAAGGCAGCATAGATGGCTAATTGATGTCTCCTTTAGTCAAACAAATTACACACTTAACTGCTATCCTTAGGTTTGAGTGTAATCTGAATATGTTTTAACTGATTTTGTACAAGAAACAGCATATTTTCCACGTATTTCATTTGTTGTGGAGGGTTTTTTTGGTTTTTT
>WBNO01013576.1:51912-82139 GCA_013400575.1 Peucedramus taeniatus
AAGAAAAAAAAAGACCTACAAAAAATGAAGTTATTCAGTAAGAGAAATGACAAAAAAGAAAATGTAAAAAAAAAACCCAGTATGTTTTTGTGGTATAGACAACTGAATGCTGCGGTAAAGAGCTGAATTTTATCCCTATTTTTACCACGGATACTTACATAATTTCTTATGCTCAGAATTATTTCATGTACAAAAGTGGAACACACTCGATTAAGGAAGGCAATACTTTATTATTGATTAAAATTTTAGTAATTGAATTGTTCAAATTATTAGTTTGTTAATAACAAAGTTAAAATCCTTGTATAGAATACTATCTTCATGCCGTCTATCCCTTTCCTGGTGTTATGCTCGAATTTCCAGCTTTCCTCAAGGTCATAAGGCTGTTGATTTCAGTCAGAGGGATAAAGTCAGTCATTAGAATCCCATAGTTTTTGACAGGAGGTGTTCATGGAAGGAGCTTCTTCTGCCTCTCCATCAGAGCGGGATGTTAGTTTCTTTCTCCTTGGTTTTGAGACTGCAGGGGTTTATTTTAATGCTATCTGAAAACACTACACACCATTTCATAGTTTCCAAACAATTTTTTTTTTACACTCGCATTTCTAAAACTGGTTTTACCCAAGCAGCACCAAGTTGCACTTCTGTAGCCTGGGAGCTCTGATATTTTCCCTGTATTGCCATTCTTCCACGCTACATTTTATTCTGGAGTCATTGGCAGCTCAGCTGACTGAAAATAACTAGTTTTTTTCATAAACTCAAATTAAACTAAAAGTTTAAAAATACTTACCTGACTGCTAGAAATTTGTAATTACAGCTAAACAAATTCAAACCAGCTCATACCAGGGTACATCCAGACAATCCTGCCCCTGTACTGTAAAGTGAGTGCAAACACAATATCCTTCTACTATGGACTATCTGCCCACTAATTCTAAGCATATAATTAATCCCACTATGCTAGAAGGAAGCTATAAAATGAGTAGATGCCATTTTCCAAACAATAAAATAAATACATGATTTTTCTTTGTACCCAAGATTAAATATGCCTATCCTCTTCAACCAAAAAGCAGATACCTAAATTCAGATATTTTGAAATGTTAGTCATCTAAAGTTGAGCACACATTACTGACAATAGACACTTTCTATGGGGTTCAAGTGGGATTAAATTAATTTTCTCTATAGAAGCCAATATGGGGGTGTGTTTTGGATGTGTGACTAAAACAGGGTTCATGCACCAGTGTTACTGTTGCTGAGCAGTGCTTACACAGCATGAAAGTTGTCTTTTTCCACACTGCCCACTGTGAGTGGGCTGGGGACACACAGCAAGTTAGGAGAAAACACAGTTGGACAGCAGACCCCAACTAACTGAAGAGATGTTCAATACCACATGACATCAAGCAGAGCAGTAAAACTGGGTGTGTAATGGGAGTTGTGATCCAAGCTAGCTGTTGCTGGGAGACTGGCTGGGCATCAGTCTGCTGGTGGGAGGTGGTGAGGTTTTGTTTAATCTTTTAATCACTTGATTTTTTTTTTTTATCCTTTCCCTTCACTTATTAAACTGTATTTATCTCAACAATGTATTCTCACTTTTTCCTGATTCTGTCTCCATTCCACTGAAGGTGGGGAACTGAGCAACTGGGCACTAAGTTATCTTCCATATAGGGACAACTCAGCATTTAATGTTTTGTTTTTTTTTTTAATACAATTTTGTGTGTGAGAGCCAATGTGTGTTTCTGTGTGCATTTACATAATTACATAACTATAAATCACCAAACATTATTGCCTCTGAATTGCAGGGCTTGACATTAATATATTATCCAATTAATAATGTGACTTGATTTAATAGGTCTCACAATTGTCTGAAGAGAAAAAAAATGGTGATTTCACTTCCTCATCCTTGTTTGTTGGTTTGTTTACTAAAAAATTCCATTTTATTTACATGAAGTAGAATTAATTTAATCAAACTGAAAACTAATCTTGTGAGTAATTCCATTGCAGTGTCTGTAAGTTGGAGCTATATTTAAGTGGTATCATACTAATTTCCTCTGAAATATGTAATAGACATACAGGAGTATAATCTAGCTTGACCAAAATATTAATCTCCTAAGATTCTCCTCAAGGGGAGTTTTACAATTTGCTATTTTTAAGATCCAGTTATTAAAATTATTAGAAAGATGCTTCTGCCCAAACTAATGTGCAAACAAGACTATATGCCAAAGTCAGTAGTACGGAGTTTTGTTTAACAGTAAATGTGAGGTAGAGATAGAAAGAAATAGGAAAAAACACAGAAGGAATAAGAGCAGCAACATATTCAGTTGCTACCCATTGGATCCCATGACAAGACTTGTCTTTCGCAATTTGTGTCTGTTGATGAAAGTAATGGTTACAGTCTTGATCTATCCAAGGTGAAAGAAACCCAGAAAAGTTCCATGCTCTATATGCTTTCAGTTTCAGGTGGAAACTCAGGTAACTCCCCTGGGGCAGGGAGTTTCACATGGACTGATGTAATGATGTTATCCACAGCTGCCTCTCATCTCAGCACAGCTGAGTCAACTCTGCCCCATCAGAAGGGGTGAATACCTTCAGACCTCCTGTGAATGTCCCAGTTCTTTCCTGGAGGTGAGTTTTCACAGCTGAGCTATTATGTAAGGGTGGACAATGGCAGGATAAAAAAAAAAAAAAGTCTCAGAATTTGCTTTTTATCATTCTCTTCCCTTATCTCCTTCAACACCCAGCTTTAGCTTCCTGGGATGGGTGTGCAGACCCTCTGCACCTGGGCATTTCAGTAGATTGTTTGAGTCATTAATCAATCCAGTCTCCCACAGCCATCTAAAATTATTTTTTCTATCATACCAAATAAAATTGTGTGGCAATCTATAACACTAGTATTCTAAACAAAAGAAATCAGTAAAGAGTTCAAAAAGTCTTCCCTTTCAGGAAAACAAAAGAGTCAAACTAATCTCACATTTTCCGTATTGTGGGGCACACTGATAGGTTTAAGCAACTCCATTCTGAAAACAAATTACACTTCCACTTTATAAAATTATCCAGTGGTAAAAACAGCATACAAAGGATATTTAAGAGGCCTGGGATATACTTGCATTAGGATTCAAAATAAGCAACATCATCAGGGTTTGATGAGATATTAGTCTTGATAATGTTTAGATTAAACAAAGAAAATATTTTTATTGATTTATTTGCTTCTTTATGTGCTTGAGAGAATGAGATATTAGAAGTTAGGTTGCATGGCTCAGTCCATAAGTCTCAGGAATAAAGTTTTGCAATATAATTAGAAAATGATAGATTTCTTCTGAGATTAATCTAAAGAGAGGGAAAATGTAGGTATAACTAATTTTAGAAATGTGGCTAATTTATTTATTTCTAAACTAAAATTTTATTACAAAATTTTTGCAGCTCTCAAGGTCCAGTGAAAATAGGAAGTATCCCATAGATGCAACAAGAAGGAACACGACATCATTAGAGATTCTGTTCTGCATTTGTCACTGTTTCCTTTTGGCAGCTGTTATCACTTTTCTGTTCTGTGATACTGAAAAGTATCTTTGCCTACAATTTAATGTAATTTCTTCTTTCACTCTTGTAATGCAGATTGCTTTAGTAAAACTTGAAATAAGCCTTGTTATGTTTCTGTGTTGTGATTTCTTAAATTTTATTTTTCTTTTTTATAAGATAGATGATGAGACTTTTTACCAAGGTCTATAATGACAGCACAAAGGTCAACAGTTTTATACCAAGAGAGGGTAGGTTTAGATTAGATGTTAAGAAATTCTTCCTCATGATGGTGGTGAGGTCCTTGAAAATGTTGCCCTGAGAAGTTGTGGATGTCCCATCACTGGAACTGCTTAAGGTCAGGTTGGATGGATCTTTGAGCAACATGATCTAGCTGAAGATGTCTCTGCCCGCTGGGGAAAATGGACTAGATAGTGTCTAAGTAGTATGGGCATTTCATTAGAATAACTCCTCATTTCACTAAAATAGTCCAAATTATATAAAAAGTAGGAGACATATTTTATTTTTATAGTTACAACTTCAAACCACTAGAATATACAAGTTCCAGGCATCTTGTTTACTATTTCTCCAGCAACTCTCAGGAAGTGCTGTCAGATCTGTCAACAATGTTCACTCCGTAGAGCAGGAATGTATAAATATACACATATGTTCCTGAAGGCTTCAACTCTCCATTTGCTGATTGTAGGCATTATTTTAAAAAAGAAGTGTGGTTTCCCAAGGCTGATAAGGACTTCTGTTTTGGAACAGACTCCAAACAGTCTAAGGAGGTGAAAATGAAGGTTTGTTGTGATTACATACACAGTGAGATATATGAGAGAGACAAGTGCATCAATGTTTCA
Source organism: Peucedramus taeniatus (assembly GCA_013400575.1). Lineage (NCBI taxonomy): Eukaryota > Metazoa > Chordata > Aves > Passeriformes > Fringillidae > Peucedramus > Peucedramus taeniatus. The sequence continues at coordinate 56,274 of WBNO01013576.1, forward strand.
CTGATTGAAAAACACTTTGTGCAATCATCTCTTTTCATCAACGTAAGCCAGACTGCAGCCCATAGAGAAGACTGAAAAAATAATGTTATCTACAGTCATAGATGGTTGTACAGGTAGCCATCAAAATAAAACCACTGTATCTTGTCACTGCAAAGGTAAAAGTGTGGATGAGAATGAAACAAAAAATACTATCCTGAAAAACACCAGAAGAGCTGAGTAGTTCAGGCAAGGTAAGCATAGGTCTAGTATATGAATCATTCTTCCCAAAACTCACAATGTAGAGCAACAGAAGAAACTAAAAAGCAGAAAATAAATTACCAGTTTTTCAGTTTGCTTCTGTGATTCCACTACTTTGTGCAGTGGATGTGCAGTAGACTTTTAGTAGTATGCCTAGATTTCTACAAAGAAACATGGGAGAAGGCAAAAAGAGGAGAAGTACTGGTGGTGTGGATAAAGCAATCATAGATTAGGTAGAGCCATAATCCGCTTGAGATATATTTTTCAAACCTTATTCACATTGAACATTTACACTAATTAAGGGTGGCCAAATTTGGCCCAGAAACATGTTAACTTTAGGATGTTAACTTCAGGATGTTCTTCATCCTATCCCATTAATTTATAGACACAGCTGGATCCTGATGTTTCATTGTTTCTATGTATTTGCAAATCCAGGGTGCACAAAAGAAGTATTTTATTGAGGACTTTTTTATAATTTTTACTAAGTCCATGCCCTCATTTCTGGAGATCATGTTCTATCATAATTCCTTAAATTAATGCTTGCTAAGGAAATTAAAAACAAAGAAACAAACAAGGGAGTGTTCACTAAAAGATCAGAAGATAAGTTTAGGAAGCAAGGAAGGCAATAGAGATAACAAGCATAGTATTCATGAGTGGAAGCAACGCATTGATAATTCTAAAATAACTAAACTTCTACCCTGTTTTGTTTTTTTTTTAAGTCCTTTCAGGAAAAGATGAAATTTTCTGAGAACTAGTAATTAATTAACAGAAGATCAATATAACTGTTGATAAGAGTAGATAAGAAAGTATCAGGAAACTTTTGCATATATAAGTCTACAGGTCAATATGGTATGAATGCCATTACATTAAGGGAGTCAGATAAAGACTTGCTGAACCACTTGCAACCACATAACAGTCTTGACGAACCTACAAGAAAATATAAAAGGATTTTAGTAAACCATGAGCAATAGCAGTGAAACCTTTAATTAGACTTTAATTCAGTATCCTAGAAGAAACAGAGGTTCCTGTCTATAAAATTTGAATCTCATTTAGAAAGAAAGTTAAATTTAGAGTCAAAAGCAAAGTATGTTGACATTAATGAGATGGTGGAAAAAAAGCTTATTTTGATTTCAGTAAGCTTGCTATCAAGCCCACCTTGCAAACACACTATTATATTTTAGAATAGATGGAGAGGGAGAAAGATTTCCAATGCTAGAGTGGTTCTTGTTCAGTTGTTTAATGACTCTCAAAAAAAAAAAAGAAAAGAAAACAGCAGAAATCTTTCAACTCTCTAGTTATCCTCTGACAGGTGCAGAACAAACAGAGAATAAAAGTGACATATGTTCCTTCCCAATTCAGGGGACAGGGTGGAGTTAAATGATCTTGAAGGTTCTTTCCAAGCCAAACCATTGTATGATTCTATGTTTACTAAGATTAATAGTCAAACCATCAGTCAGTGACAAGAACAGTATAAGCATTTTAAAGCTCATTCATAATGAAGATTATTACAGGAGCTGGAGGTACCAATTTCTTCTATATTAAACTACTATTGATTGTCTTTTTCTCAGGAAATTTAACGGAAATTACTTGATTATAGCTGGATTTCTACAGGCCTCAGGATCATTATAAATTCCAAGACTTAGATTTGCCATTTCAGAAAAGCAAACGTGGCAAAAGTTAGGAGAAATATGACATAATGAGCTGTGTGCTTGTCACCCATCTGAGAGACAAACAAAATGCCTCAAAATGGTGCTAAGGTGTTTCTGATTCTTGTGCTATCTCTCTGACAATAAAGGCTCTTCTGCTGAATTTCATTTTAATGCTTTTCACGGAAAAGGAATATTAACAAAAACATTAGAACAAAAATTTTGTTTAGGACCAGTTGACTGTTTCTTTTTTATTTGGAGAAATCAGGCTGATAGGTGGGGAAGAAACTTCTCCGTTGGAATAGGCAAAAATTTCTATGTAATCACACTTGAAAAAGGAGAAAAATAAGGAGAAAAAAAAAGTGAAGCAGTGTTAGATAGAAACAACAAAAATATAAAACTGGAATACAGCTATTTAACAGGAGATCTTAGAATGGCAAAATTATAGTTTGAGAATCATTGCATGAAAAATGTCAGTACAGGAAAAGAAAAGGGAATATTGTAGAAAAAAAAATGAAAATAATAGAAAATCCCTATAAAATATTTTCTTAATACTATAAAATGTTGTTTCATCTATGGAACAATGGTCATATGATCAGAACTTTTTTACATTTCTTAAGAAATTCATGATTATTTAATAAGTCTATTTTAAAGGGCACATTAGATTTTTTTTCTTCTATTTTTGTTACAGGAAAACAGAATGAGAAATCTGCTATTGCGTTTTTACAAGCATTCGTCTGTATCCTCAGAGTATTATTTCCACTCCAGAAGAGTACATAAAGAAATTTCCCTCAGTCTCTCAAATGTCAACCTTATTTCATCCTCTAGACCTCTCAGTACACAAACTAATTGAAAACCACGTTCCAGTTCTTCATCAGAAAAATGGTGATAATGCTTTCCCACTTGATTTACTTGGTTTTGGTGGTTTTTGATTCCCTTCCCCCCCCTCCCCCCCCAGTCTTCATCTTTGAGGGGAAAGGATTATCTTTTATCATTAAAGACATATAAACTAAGGAGTTTTATCTTTTCTAACAAGTGTTTACATTAGGAAAAATATTTTGCTTTGGATAGAAAAAAAGACTTTCACTCAGACATCTTTAATCTTCTAAAGTAATAAATAATAATAAATTGAATCAAAATGAAAACTCTAAAACTATTTTGTTGGAAATATATAAATGAAACACCAATTTTCCATGGTTGTTTTAAATGACACATTTTTAAGTAAATGCATTTGGACCTTATATAGTATTTAGTCACAATTTACTTTTGTTGTTTAAATATTTATGATGAAAGGTATCTAGAAAATATAAGTCTCTATAGCTGTTACTTGTTTACATATCATCAGAATACTTTTAAAGAATACAGAAGAACATTTTAAATAACTGGCAGTTGTAGTGCTTACTTTTATAAACTTATAAGTGAATGCACATCTTCATACATACATACATATTCTGAGTTTTAGTCCTCAATGAGATTTCAAAATACAGCTTAAAACTAATGGAATGTACTGAAATCATAGTCAGACATTATGAAAGGTTGGCCCTAGAAGGTGAAAATATCATTTTCTTTCTTCACTGAGAAAAATTTCAAGGGTAGCATTTTATTTACTCTGTGCCCTCTGTGAGTGCTCAAGCTCACAGTACAGTGGGTATCCACAGGGTAGAAAACAAATCCCCAGACCCCTAGAAATATTAGAGAATATTTTGTTAGAAATAAATGTCTATGCTTTCTTTGCATTTTTTTCTGGAAAAAATAAGCTGGGACAGAAATAGGTAAAGTTGAGTGTTGCTGTCTACTTAGATACCATTTCCTACTCTCAGGCAAAAGCAAAAAAGACACAAATCAAAGGGTAGCAGCCAGACTTAAAAAAATAATTAGGTGAGTTTTTGGGCAGCAAGAGCAATAACAATGTTGAGAGTTAAAAGGTTCAGCTATGACAACATCCTTTGGTTTTAAACAAGTATATACAAAGGTTTAGTTTTGTGTCCTAATTTAAAGTTTGACCCTGAAGCCACAGTAAACTACTTTCTTAAGTGCTATAGAGAAATAAAAGTATAGAGACATATATAAAAGTGCATACCTGTGTCAATAGATACTAAGAAAACATCTATGTGTGATGTTTGTGTTGGGGGTTGTTTTTGTACAAGAAAGAAACAGCAAAAGCCTGGTTTCTTTAAAAGAAATAGAGCAGAAGCAAACTACATTAGGCTATGCTCAGAATCTCCCAGAAGACCAATTTTCAAATTATTTACCTTCAAAATCATAGAATTATTGCTTATTAAATGTTTGTTGATAAGCCAATTACCTTGAAACTAATATATGTGAATGTTTTATGGCCCATATTTACAAACAAAGCACCAAATAACCAAATATAAACAACCAACAATGACCAAACAGATCCTTTATGTGAAATTAAACCATAACCTATGATTGATTGCCATTAACTTTTAACAGGGAGAGGGTGACTTGGGAGTTGGAGCCATACCTAACATAACTCTTATCGACTATTCAGGGGGTTGGCAGTGATTGATTAGAAGTCCAAAAAAATACCCACCAGCAACAAAATAACCTGTACTGGGCTATGGCTATAATGCTAGAAAACATTAAATATTACAGAAATTATATGTCTTGGGAACTTCCAAGTAGCTGTAACTCCTACAAAAACTATTATGTTTGGAATATTTGCCTGATTGAAAGATTAAAGCTTGATAGAGCAAGAACATATAGAAAAAATCAAAACATAAAATGCAGCTTTCTAAGAGTCAATGAAATAAGACACCCTGCTGTTTGACAGCTTGTAATGCAAAGAAGTGATAAAAGTTCATTGCAATACAAGCTATGAAAATACAAGAGGAAAAAGATAATGTTATTTTCAAGTATACTGTAATTTAAGAACTAATTTCTAAGTTACTCAAAAATTGTGGTTCCCACAAAAATATAAATTCAACATGTTAAAACCTAAAATATATTTTCACTGAAAAACTTTAATGGGAAAACCATTATGTGAAATATTCATTACAAAACTAAATTTCTCTTTATTCTGATTGTCTGGTTTGAGTAAAATTATTGTATATTTTAAAGGTTAAGCAGGTAAAGACTGATTCCCGATTACATTAAAATAGATTTTAAAGGAATTCTTATAAGAAATCCATCAGATCACTAATGTCATGCAGTAATCTTTTTCCTTACAAAATAATTACTTGCAGGCACCTGACCTTAAAATTTCATAACAGTGACACACTAGTATTTTCAGAATGACCATAATAACTAAACAGCTTTAAAATCTTACTCATTTAATATTAATTAACTCTCTTTGCTAATTAATGAAATAAAAATGGTTTTAGAATATAAAATCCAGCTGTTATTTTAATTTATTTTGTCTGGTAAAATCCAATGGTCTGTGCTCCCTCTACTGGCAGTGAAAAAGCAATTCTGCAGAAAAAGAACTGTCAGCTGAAGATAACTGAGGCACACAAAATAATTAGACCAAGAAGAATTTGCCTTTGCACAGGTACACTAGATTACATTCACAAGACAGAAAAATCTTCTCTAGTTGCAGAATAAAAATATTAGCCTGGAGATAAATAAGATTTTTTTTCCAAATATTCTCAGGTGAGAATTAAAAGATATTTTCGTAAAACCAAGGAATTTTTAATTTCCTTCAGGTCACTTTGTGACCTGAAAACCCTTTCTCCCTGTATTCTCAAATACTGCACACATTTTGTGTACTATCTTATAGTTCCTACTACAAGATATTCCTATTAAACTATGTTATAGTTAAACACACAAATCCATGGGGGAGAGACATTTAGGTAATTTTTAACAAAACATGGTATGTAAAAAGATTTATTAAAGATTGAAGAATATCTTTGGATATAGCTTTGGAGAATAATATCTTTGGATATAGCTGACAAGCACCAGTTAAAAAGATCTCTGGTGCCACTGGCTCAGAACTTGATGTTTTATGACCCATACCCTTTGCTAAGATTACAGTGAACAAAGAAAGAAATTAACCTAAATTAACCCTGATCACTGGTAGGTCATAGAGGCAAGAAGACAGCAAAGAGAGGGAAAAAAAAAAACTACTACATTTTGACTATCCATTTAATGCACAAATACAGAAAACAAAAAAATTCTGAAGAATTCAAGTAATCTGAAATCTACTTCTTACTGATTATTTGGAATTGATATCCTTTAATTTATTAATCTGAAAATATGGCTATGACGGACTGGTGCAGCATAAAGAGCTCATTCCTGATGAGTGGACAGTTAAGAAGTGGACAGTTAAACTGGGACATCTAGAAGACATCTACAGGACTGAATCAATCCCTTTCTATGCTGCTGAGACACACAACAAAACTCCTGCCACAAACAATCCCAGCCAGTGACATTGCTTACAGCCATAAATCAGTGGCTATTCTCAGGCTATATCCAAGTAGGACTGTCAGAAATTGGCTGTTTTACACAAGTTACCATACCCAAAAATTGCATTTGCAATTAGAATACAGGTTCTTGAAGTTCTGAGCTTTTGTTCTGCAAAAGATGAGACAGTAACAATCATCTCTTTACAGGCAGAATTGATGTAATGTAAGGATGCAAAAAATCATCAGCTCTGACTCTGAAAGGCTCATTTTAGGGTAGCAATTTACTGTGAACTCTATAGTCAACACAGATATGAGAAATGGCAATTGTCCTCTACCTGTCTCTGTAGGTGTATAAACTCTCCCCAGTAATATATACTCTGCAATAGAACATAGATGGTAAGAGCTTTTCATGGAACAACACCCATCAGCACCTTAAGACTGCCAGATAACTAATGACAGTAACAAACATGAACAGAGATGCCTTTGATTGCTATGTTTTCAAATTTTCCATACTCTGATTCTCTGATTAGCTCAGTTTTCAGTATTAGTGGGAAAAGGGGTAGTGCTAATACAACGCATCAGTTATGCCTGCAGTTCTTGATTGTGTTCCACAGGTGTTTAATGCTGCAGAGGGAGGGGGGAATCTTTCTGTGTCAGGACAGCATTTTGAGAAAGATAATTTGATCACTTTTCTTCCTTCCTGCAAATTAATATTTAAATTAGATTTATTTATTTTATATAGTCCAGAAAGTTTTCAAGATAAGTAGTTTTATTTTTGTCCTTCTCTCCTAAATATGAAGTCTCAACTCACCCTTTATTATATTTTCAGTCAGCTCAAGTCATTACTATTCTATGAATAGAATTTCCTTTTATTTTGCATAGAGATCAAATATAGACTATAGCTATTATTATGCAGCAATGAAACTTAAAAAGCTTGGTATACTTAGTTAAAATTCTATTTATAATCTAATAGCATGAAAGACTTGAAACAGAAATTAAGCTGATTTTCACCTTTAGCAGATAAACTGGTCACCTGCTAGACTATTATTTTTTTCTTAAAAATTAATTAACATTAGCCTAATGATTTATTTTACTGTCATTTTAATAAATGCAACTGAGTAAAAGGGCATGATCTGCTTAATATATATTATGGATGTCATATGATTTTATGCTTATACAATTAAACTACTTCATGAGTTATTTGCAAAGTTTTAGTATTAAAACAGTGTAGTAGACATGGTTACCTTTAGACCATTAGGTTCATTAACTCATCTTCAATATTAGTTTCCATTTTTATAAGTACTAAAGTTCTTTCTCAGCTACCACAGGCATTTGTGACTCCCTTAACTTCCACCACTATAATTTATTTATCTATTACAATTTAATGAAATACTAGTTGAGGAAAAGAAAAAAAAAAAAAAAAGATCATAAGGTGAAATAAGAGAGGTTCTGATCTGATATTAGTTTAAAAAATCCACAAAAAAAAATTTGAGACATGGACAGGTTGCCTTGAGAAATTGTAATTCTCTGTCCTGGGGAGCTTTCAAGTCCCAAAAGCATGAAACTGGGCAACATGAACTTAATTAATAGTTGGTGCTTTGAGCAGAATATTGTACTATGGCAATTCTAAGGTCTTTTTCAAAATGAAGTATTTATTCAATCATTGGTTTTTCTAATAAAGACAACTTTGATTAAAATACATTAGTAATGATGAATGACACGAGATAATATATTGAAATCAGAGACAGAGTTATTTTTGATTTACCACACAGATATAGCAAAGATGGATGAATGGTGTGACATATTTTTCAATGAGAATGTTATTAATAAGTCTGTTATTGTTCTAGTTGTTAATTAAGTATTAATACCTGTTCTTAAAATATAACACTTCACCCACTTACAACTATGAATTAGAATAAATTCTGAGACATTGTTCTCCCCTTCAGAATCTTCAAATTGCTCTTTTTCCTTTTTCTTTTTTTTTCTTGAGGTTTATCTAACTACAGCTGAACATTTAAGATCTTTCAAACATAACTTTTTGGCTGCCACTGCACAGTATGCAAGTTTAGTTTGTTGCAACAGCAATTTTCAGCCTTGAGAAGATGATTCTAAAAATATGAGTTTTCAAAATACAGGTTAGAGAAATATAAATTCACCAAGAGTTTGTTTCAGTTTTGAGGGTAAAATAGGTCCCCTGGATATACATCGAAGCAAAGCTTTTTCAATTTGATATGTCTTTCTCAGCACTCCTATGCCATATACAAGTAGCAGGACTTGGGCTATCCACAGTCATGCACTGCAGCATTGCATGGGTTTGTTGCGACCAAGTGCAGGACTCAGCACTTCACCATGTTGAACACCCTGTAACTGATCTCAGCCCATTGATCCATCCTGTTCACATCCCAGAGTCTTCCTTTCCTCAAACAGATCAGCACTCCCACTCAGCTTGGTGTCATCTGCAAACTAAGTCCTTTTGTCCAAATCTTTGATAAAGATATTAAACAGGACTGGTCCCAATACTGAGTCCTGGGGAACACTTGTGACTGGCCACCAGCTGGATGTAACTCCATTCACCATCACTAGTTCAGCTTGGCCATCCAGCCAGTTTTTCATCCAGTCAAATGCACACCTGTCTAAGCTGTGAGTAGCCAGTTTGTCCAGGAGGATGCCATGGGAAATGGTGAAAAAGACTACCAAATTTCAGGTTAGCAACATCCACCTCCTTTCCCTCATCCACAAAGCAGGTCAATTTTTCATAGGAGATCAGGCTGATCAACAAGAACCTGCCCTTCATAAATCCAACTGGGCTCAATCCCCTGTTTGTACTGCAAGTGCTTCATGCTGGCACAAAAAGATGATCAGCTCCATGACCTTCCTAGCCCCAAGGTCAGGCTGACAGCCCTATAGTTCCCTATATCTTCCTTGGTGGTGTTAATGAGCATCACATTTACTAACTTCTAGTCACCAGGACCTTTCCATTTAGCTAAGACTGTTAGTAAATGATTGAAAGCATTTACTCTGGAAGTATGGACTGGCTGAGTGGCCAGTGAAATTGATTGTGAGCTGGCTGAAACAGCAGATTCTAGAGGGTCATAATCACGGGTCTATTTCAAAGCCTGTCACTAAGAGGATCACTAAGACTTCAATACTGGGCCTAGTATTGTTTAACTTAGTTACCAATGACTTGAATGAAGGGTTTAAGTGCCTCCTCAGCAAGTTCACTGATGACACAAAGCTGGGAGCAGTGGCCGATACCCCAGATGGTTGTGCAGCCCTTCAGAGGGACTTCAGCAGTTTGGAGAGATGAAGAGTCTGAAGTTCAACAAAGGCAAAAGCATGGTTCTGCACCAGGAGAAGAATAATCCCATGCATCAGCACAGGCTGGGGGATTGACCTGGAAGGCAGCTCTGTGGAGGACCTCAGTGGGCTTCTAACAAGCTGTCTGTGTCCTTGGGGCCAACAAGATCAATGGGATCCTGAGCTGTATTAGGAAGAACATTGCAAGCAGGTTAAGGGAAGTGACCCTGCCCCTCTATTTACACCTGGTGAGGACACATCTGAAGTGCTGGGTCTGATTCTGGGTTCCTCAGTATCAGAGAGATACAGAGCTTCTGAAGCAGCTCCAGCAGAGTGCTACAAAGATGATTAAGGGATAGGAGCATCTCTCTTATGAGGAAAGGCTGAGGGAGCTGGGCCTGTTCAGTCTCATGAAGAGGTGTCTGAGAGGGGACCTCATCAACATCTATCAGTATCTGGAGGGAGGGTGCCAGGAGCATGGAGCCAGACTCTTCTTGGTGGTGTCAAGCACTAGTACAAGAGGCAATGGGCAGAGACTGATGCACAGAAAGTTCCATCTGAACGTGAGGAAGAACATCTTTACTGTGTGAGTGACCACCCATTGGGACAGATTGTCCAGAGATGTTGTGGAGCTTCCCTCACTGGAGAGATTCAAGAACCAGCTGGATGCAATCCTCTGCCATGTGCTTTATGATGGCTCTGCTTGAGCAAGGAGATCAGACCAAATGACCCACTATGGGTCCAACCTGACCCCTTCTGTGATTCTGTGACTCTGTGAAATGGGCTCAGTGAGTGCTTCTACCTTAGCATTCTCAGGTGGATCCCTTCCAGTCCCATAGACTTGTATGTCCCTAAGTCATACAATGGGTTATTGACTATTTCTTCTTGGGTTACAGAGGCTTCATTCTGTTTCCAGTCCTTTTCTTTCAGCTCAGGGGGCTGTGTACCCAGGGAAGAACAGATATTTCTATTAAAGACTGAGATAAAGAAGGCATTTAGCACCTCACTCTTTTCCTCATTCTTTTTCACTATATCCCCACTGCATCCAATAATGGATTTTGTTGTTTATGTATTTATAAAGACTTTTTAAAATCTCTTTTATAGAAGTAGTCAGATAATGGTAATTTATGATCATTATAGGATAGTGATAATGGAAAACAATTCAATAAATTTAATATTCATTACGTTTAAGATAGGTAGGTTAATTTAAGACATCATCTGTGGCCAAATACTGCAACCTAGATCTATTAGCTGACTCAAAAACAAGTAGGATAGGTAAGCAGATTTGAAGTACTGAAATACTGCACTGCAAGAAAGAAAAATGGAAAATCTATTCAAAATTAGGGAAACAGTGAGGATGTAAACATACAAAAACAAACAAGCAAACCACCCCTTATGTTAAAAAACCCAAACCTGAGCAAGTCATATAAAATGAAGAATTTTCTCCTTCTCCTCAAACATTTTACCAAATCAAACATACTATTGGCTAAATCTTGATATAACATAGGATGTTGTGATTGAGAATGGTACTTAATTTCTTTGCATCTTTCAGTTCAGAAATTGCTTCAGAGTCTCAAGAACTGAAGTGTGAGGAATATGGGAAATCTAAAACATACCAAGAGGAAAGAATCTGACTCACAGACTTCCAGGTCAAGTGGGTGGGAAAAAATAAAGAACTTCAAGTGGTGCAGATTTGCTTTTATTCACTAATGTTGAACCCAATTTCTCTAGTTCATGATAACTCTATCTAGGTGTAATGTTGTGGTATAGAGATGTAGGCTATTTACATTTCAGCCACTAACAGTGGTCTCAAAAAATATGATTTCCCATTGCTCAGACCTGTTGTGTAATGTGATTTTGCTAAATGAAGAACAGCACAGGAGCTGATTTAGGACTGAGAAATCACTAATTGCCAGTCTCAACATCTTGTCTGGAATAGTGAAGGAAGACTAAAGAATCCTCTCTTAGATAGCATATCTTCTGCCAGTTTTCCTATTTTTGCACCTGCAACTACTCCCCTTATCTCCATTAACATCTTTCAGCAAATCACAAAAAAAGAAAAAACCAAAAAACTCAAAACAACAACAACAAGAAAAAAATAACCCAAAACCAAACTCCCAAACAAACAAAACTAAATTTATCCCAAGAAGCATTAGGGTGAAACGGAAAAAAAATCATTATTATTTTATCATAGTGTGCTGCAGTTCTGTAATGGTGTAACTACAATTTAATTTTATTTCCTGAAAAGCTGCTAACATCATTAACCCAAGGGAGCATAATCCTATCTAAGAGAGAGTTTTATGAATGTTTGCAAATATCAGTCTTCTCTTTAGCTGGTTTTTTGTTTGTTTTCTTTATACAAACAGAAGCTGCAGAAGTACTCTCAGTACTGAATCGATTAAAGGGCTGCAGCTCTTGATCTGTGAAGAGAGAGTGAGGGATCAGGGTTGGTTCAGCTTGAAGAAGAGAGTTTGATTTTACAGAAAGGATGGCACATTGTGCCTTTCTTGGTAAATAGATCTTTGTCAAGATTCAAGCTTGAGTACCTGCTCACAACTGCCCTTACTATTCACTTATTGTGAACCTTATGGTTTCAGCTTGCACCAGCTAGTATTCTCCTAAACAAAACTCAAGTACTGTTCAAGAAACAGCAGAGGACAGAATCTAGTACACAACATGTATTTCAACACTCTAGTTGAAGGGAGAAAGGAAAATTTTGCTGTAAGGACATGAGCCATCCAATGTCAGCAGTCCTCAGACAAAGAATCCTCATTTGTGTATAAAGTTTATGTGCAGGGATGTACCTATAGATCTATTTTTCTCCTTCATGAGCTTTCTCCTCTAATTTTTGATACCTTGCTGTATTAAGGAATCCTAAATAAAATTGTATAACAGCTGTGCATATTTAAAATATATGTTCTCCTTGAAACTTAAATACTCATATGTTTGTGAGTATTTTATTTCTCATCATAACCATGTAACTGGAATATACGATGTTCAGGGACTCATGTACTAGAAAATTATGAAATAGCCTGTCAAAACAGAAAAGATATCCTCTGTGGATTGCTTTTGCTGCATCCATTAGTTAGTTTTTGTTCCAAATAACTTAGCTATAGAAGACTTATTTACATCAAGTTCTTAAATATTTTGAATCTTATCTCTTTTTGCTTGTCAGGTGGGTTCCCTGGGCTGACTGTGGTTTATGTGTCTCTATGTGGGCTCTTTTCCCCATCTCTTAAGTAATTCTGTGGTCTCCTTGTTTATTGTTTGACCCATCAAAAGAGTTGAAATCTCTTTTAAAACCCAGTTTATGTTTTAAGGAGGACACTAACCTTTACATGAACAACTTTTTTAACCAATTTCAAGCAGAAAATATCAATTTGAGGGGCTCTACTTCTGTATAGAGGAAGCTCAGGAAAATAAGAGGGATTCAGAATATGTGTCACTTTAGAAAATTAGCCCGTTCCAAAATAATAGCAATAGAGTTACTAATCATTTAAGAGTTCTAAAGACACTTGGTTATTGCTGTGACTTCTATCAGCATAACCTCTGATACACTGCTCTACTGGGTTGGTTGGCTGCCAGCTGCCAGACCCCACTTACCTGCTCCCTTGCTCCCCCTCTCTAACAGGACACAGGGGAGAAAATAAGATGTAAATGCTCATGGGTTGAAATAAAGACAAGGAGACCACTTACCAGCTGTCACAGGTAAAACAAACTGGATTTGGTTATTTTTTTTTTAATTGCCTATTAAAATAGATTAAGATGGCGAGAAACACAAACTTAAATACTGCCCCCCCCCCCCCCCCCCCCCCTCCCTTTTTCTCAGGCTCAACTTTACTCCTTCATTCCTAACTCCTCCACCTTCCCTCTTCCCAGGCAGCAGATGGAAATGGAGACTGGGGGATGGGGGTTGAAGTCAAGCCATAACTATCCCTCTCTGCAGCTTCTTCCACATGTGCTGCAGCGCTTGTCAGGAAAATCTGCTCCAGCATACATTCTCTGCAGCACAGAGTCCCTTCAGGAAACGTTTACCCTCTCCATAATGGGAAACTACACAGGCTACAATGTGTTTACCTGCTCTGGTCTTGTCTTCCCCGAGGCTGCAAGGGAATCACATAGACATAAGCAGTGGTGGAGGTGCATAACAGGAACAGAGGCATTTAGTATCTGTGCCAGACAAAACTATCTGGGGGCTTTGCTTATACTCTAAAAAGCTCCTGTCATTCTGGTGATTTAGTAGATGCTATGGGGCTGGTGGACTGTATGTGGTGCAGCTTGGGGTGGGGTGTAGCTCTTCAAGCTACAGAAAATATTTATGAAAATCTTATTCTACACTGAATAAGTTTCTAACTAGCGTATGGTAACCAAGGATGGATGGGAAGAAAGTTTCCTTAGAAGCTAGAAAAGGATGTAATGGTTTATTTGGATTTTTCATCTCTATGTAACAGAGAGTGAATGAGGATGTTGCAGCATGGGGAAAAGGGAACAGCAATATAACATATCAAGAATGAAACTTACAGCTTAGAACTAGGGAGAAAATACGTACAAGTACTTGAATAAATGTTGTTATTTTATTACTATGGAATTATTTGCGTTTATTCTCTGCAGCAGTTCTTTTATCAAATTGAACTTTTGTTTTATGCATTACTAAAAAAAAAAAAAACAAAAAAACCACAGAAAGGCTTGGGTTGGAATGGACCATGAAAATCACCTTCTTCCAAAGGCCCTGCCATGGGCAGGGATGCTACCTTCTAACACAGGTTATTCATAGCCCTGTGCAACATGAATTTGAACATTTCCAGGGAGGGGCATCCACAACTTCTCTGTGCAATCTGTACCAATGCCTCTACCCTCTGAGTAAAGATCTTTTTCCTAACATCTAATCTAAATCTCTTGAAGTTTAAACCCTTTCCCCCTTATCCTATCTGCCAGTGTAAAAAAGTTGTTCTCCCTCTTATTTATAACCCCCCTTTAAGTACCAGAAGGCCACAATAAATTCTCCCTGGAGTTTTTTCCTCCAGGCTGAAAAACCACAGCTCTCTCTGTCTCTGTAGGAGAGGTGCTCTAGCCCACATATCATCTTTGTGGTCCTCTTCTGGAACTGCTTGAAGAGGTTCATGTTTTTCTCATGCTGAGGACCCCAGAGCTGGATGCAGCATTTCAGGTGGAGTCTCACAAGGGCAAACTAGAGGGGGAACTTACGTGCTGGCCTCCCCTTTTTTTGATGTATCCCGGGATCTGCTCAGCTTTCTGGGCTACCAGAGTACAACGTGGGCTCACACCCAGCTTTCTATACTTGAGAACGTTCAGGTCCTTCACTGCAAGGCTCTTGTTGCAGTCTGTACTCATGTCTGGGATTGTCTCCACCCAGGTGCAGCAACTTGCACTTGGACTTATTGAACTTCATGAGGTCCTCATGCACCCAATTCTTGAGCTTGTCCAGGTTCCTCTGGATGGCTTCTTTTCCTTCTGTTGTGTCAACTGCACCAGTCAGCCTGGCCTTATCTGCAAAACTGATGAAGGTGCACCTCTCCTTTGACCTATGTATACATAGAATCCTGTCTTGCTATTTTTCACATTCCTTATCAAGTCCTGTTAACTCCGTGCCTTGAATTCCATGACCCCATCCCTAGACATACTGACAGTATCCCTGTAGTCCTCCCAGGTTCAGTGTCCATGCTTCCACTGGCTGTGCATTTCCTTCTGTGCTGGTTTTGGCTAGGGTAGATTTTCATCACAGGGCCTGGTATGGGGCTGTGTTCTGGCTTTGTGCTGAGCATAGATAATATAGAGATATTTTTTTTTATTGCTGAGCAGGGCTTACACAGAGCCAAGGACTTTTCTGCTTGTACTGGTATGTTTCAAGGAAGCTGGGAGTGCATGGGAAAGTGGGAGGAGGCATCCAGAACAGGTGACTCAAACTGACCAAAGGGATATTCCAGACCATATGTCATCACACTCAGTATATAAAGTGGGGGGAAGAAGGGAAGAGTGGAGGTTGTTTGGAGTGATGGTGTTTGGAGTGATGGTCTTCCTAAGTAATTGTTACATGTTTGGTGCCCTCCTCTCCTGGAGACGGCTGAGCACTTGCCTATCCATGGAAAACAGTAAATTGATTTCTTGTTCTGCTTTGCATTTGTGCATGCCTTTTGCTTTCCCTATTAAACTGTCATCCTAACCCACGTGTTCTGTACCTTGTACCCTCCCAATTCTCTTGCTGATCCCGCTGGCGTGGAATGAGTGGTTGTGTGGTACTTGGTTGCTGTTAGGTTAGGGAGTTTTCAGGTTAGAATGGAAAGTAGTATCAAGAGAGCTTAGAGAGATGTTCACATTTCTGAATATTCAAGACAGATATGGAGGGTAAAAGAGGCTCAAACCAGAGTTCTCAGTGTAATTAGGGAAAGCTAGAGCCAGCCTTTCTCGCTGACCCCTCACTTTCACCTCCCTCCTTGCTGCAACAGGCAGTGGGAGAGAGTTGAATGAAGAAGGGATTCTGTCAGCAAATAACTTCGGCAGTTAAGGTCAAGTCTTGCAGCATTTATGAAACATTTTGCTAACACTTATAGATCCTTGCCTTTGCTTTTATGAGTGTAAAATAGTCTTAACTTTCAAGCTGAATTGAGATTTGGAATTGTGACATCAAGAGATGGAAAATCATACTGTAAATGAGCAACTAGCTGAAGTGAAGAGAATGCAGTGTTCTTGATGCAGTCTTTGTTTTATGGAGTTAAGAAACCAATTGAATCTGTGGCCTGGTCACAGAAAAGTTCATCAGCAAGGTTAAATTATAAATTCTAAAAACCTTTGTTAACGAGTAAAACTACAGCATGGACATATTAATGTGATGCATATGTGTACATTGTCATAAACCTTTTGAAACTGTAGACCTTTTCAGGATGCTATTAGTATAATTTAGGAGAATCAACACAATTATATTGGATTAGATAATGGAAATTGGCAAGATAAATAAATGTTTGAAAGCTCTTGGGGATATGAAACTGCATTATTAAATTAGAACTTCAGCTAAAATGATAAGGTCTGGTGATTACATTTTCATTAGTTGTACCTTCTGCAGTGTCACATAATAGCTTTGTTGATTGTGCATAATTTACAATGCTTTCAAAATGCAACACAATTACATGTCTCTTTAAAATATTATTGTTGTGCTGGAAAATAAATTGATGGGCCTAAGCATAAGTTAAAAGACACCTGCAACTATGAGCATGAGTCTCATATTTTTTGAACCTGAGGTATTTAGGGGAATACAGTTATACTTTCTCTGTAGAGAATATAGTTTTGCAATGAAATAATATTTGATTTGATCATAAATTTAAAAATAAAAACTGTAGATTGCAGGGGAACTAAACTATATAGATGCTACAGAAAATTGTTTGTATTTTTCTTTTTTTAATGAAAGTGGTTTGGGATTTTTTTTTTTTTTTGAAGATGAATGAAAAGAACAGCTTGGATTCACCAGCAAATGTTGGTACCAAATATAAGGCACTTCCATAAGTTTAATTATTTTGAAATTATTACTACACAGAGTTTATTATTAAATATTGATTTACTATTACATGTATATTGGAAACTATACTTTATAACTGGTACATTGCTATAACCAAAGTACTGACTTTGTTGAATATATTCTTGCAATAAAATGGAGCTTTTTGGTGTTATTGGACCCAAATAAATGTATTTAGACCCAGGAAATATATATTGTATGAGCCTGAATGAGATTTATGATGTGGCTGAAGGAACTGTATTTCTTTGCGATACACATAAGACTAAATGATCAAACTAGAAGCCATAAAAATCTAAATCTTTTGGGATTTCAGGCTGAAATTTGATGCAAAAGGTCAATCTTTATTTTTTTCTTCTATATCAATAGGAATTTAAATAGTCAAATGCAAAACAATCTGCCTTCAAGTTCAACTGAGGTTAGAAAAAATATTATTAAAGTTTTAGAGTTGTTTTGTTTTCAAACAGGATGCAAGGGCAAGAGGGTACTAAAATTTCCTTTTGAACGAGTATAATTTTCTGAAATGGAGAGCTCTGATTCTTCTCTTTGCTAGACCCATCTTGAAAATTTCATCTATTTGTAGAACTGTATAGTGTCACATACTGAAGAGAACTCAGCAATAATTACACAAAAAATAGACAATGTGACACTCTAGACTGAGAAAATGCTGGTGCAACCAGAGCAGATAGAAGTGTGCACAAACAGAGAGACTCAAGGGACAAAGATTACAAGTCTTTACTTACCTCTGTAAGATCCTAGTAACACTAGCAAGATTTTTTTTTTTTTTATTTCATCACCTGATTATATCAGGAGAAAAGGTAATTTCCAGACTTTGATGCAATCTGGAAACAGAACAAGTGAAACAAGTTTTGTGATGCATTTTCTGTCTCTTTGCAATGTTCATAGGATATAAAGCTCCAGTTCTAGCTGGCATGTTTGCCTACAGCCATTCATTAATCTTCCTGTCTTGAAACTATGTCCTCTACTGTCCTGATTTGTTGATGATGTTTCCCTAAAGGGAAAGCTAAGACACTGTTTTCATAGAAAAGAAAATTCCTTAAAGAAGCCTTTCTCAAAGTATGTTAAATTTCCAAATCTCAATACAAACTTTGAGTTTGTAAAGTTTGTGCAATTTGAAATTTCTTTCAATTCATTCATCCATTCCTAAGTTTTTCTGCCAAAGACTGAATTTACCATCTGATTTTATTCAAATTTTCACTAGTTATCTCTCCAGAGTTATTTCCCTTAATCTATTTAGAAAAAGATAAATTAAGACACATTAATCAAAGTGAATGTAGTTTAATTGAATATTTAGGAACAAAACCATAAATTATAATAATTGAAAGTATTTTAATTGAAGAACTACTGTGCTAATTATTCAATATATTATTATCTTCAAAGATAAGTAAATGAACTTTTTCATCTGCTGATGAAATATTAGCTGTATAAGAAATGGGAAAAGTGAATACTGTTATTTTAATTTTATTTTTTTAAATGTTCAATTAAATATAAAAATAAACATGAAACATGACAAAAAAAAACAGTAAGTGAAGTTCACTCCATATAACTTAAACTAAGCATGCTGTTTAAGATGCTATTGTGCATATTTATATCTCATTTCTTTCAAATAATAAATACAATGGAACTGAGTAAAAAAGAAATAAAAACTAGTAAAGGGAGCATAAAATGCAGTAGATTCTTTAGCCTAATCTCCATGGATTGGAGAATAAATTGCATTACAGTACTCTAAAATACTACAAATTGCTACTGTGAAGTGAAGAAAGAAATATTAAATGTATAGGGGTTTGGGTTTTTTAAAAATCAAATTATTGCACTGTTATCTCATTTTGTTTTAGTGATTACTTGGAAGAAAAAAAACAAAGGTATATAAGACATTTTAGTAAAAAGTTAGTAGTGGTTAGTATATTTTTTTGTTTCTTTGGTTGGGTTTTATCTTATACTAGGATAAAGATAAATTCATCTCTTAGGAAAAGTCAGTATTTATATAAATTATATTTATACAGAACTGATTTTTTAAACTCTGGTTAATTTTTAATTTTACTGGACAATTACTGGATATTTATTTAAGATAATGATCTTTTGTTTGTTATCTAAAATCTAGACATCTTAAAGAAATTTTATTTTTTAAAAAATGTAAAGGTTTTTGTGATGGTAAGTTTGTTCTTACATTGTTTACTTACTTTTAACTTACACAGTTAAATTTCAGTTTGTAATATTTGGATTAAGATTTTTTTCACTTAAGAGGGATTACAGCCTTTCTCTCAGTCTTGTCTTCTCCTCATGATATAATTCCTGAAGTTATATCAAAAAAAAAATTAAAAACTTCCTCAAAACCCCAAAAAAGAACCTGCAAACTCTCAGCAGGAGTTGTGCGAGAAATCAGTCCTCATTCCATGATAAAACACAATAGAGTTTCACTGATTTTTGTAGGTTTATGGTAGACACACACCCAACCCACTCTGAAACTCCTTGAGAGTTTTCAACACAGATCAACAACTGGTTTACAACTTAGGCCCTGCAGTTGTCATAACTGATTCCAAAATAGAAACAGTAGTAGCAAACTTATTTTCAAGAGGAAGTAGAATGTATAATTTCAGGTAATATTGACAAATTTCATAAAGTTATAGGGATAATTTGTGGGAGGAAGTAAATAGCAGTCTCGTGGGTTTTGTTCCCAGCTCTGTGTTGACGGCACAACAGATCTAGATCCTAACTCACGAATTTTGCTGGACAAAATTTCTGTACCTGAATAAGCTTATAGTAATTTAGTCATGTGCTCTGATTATTTGAAGTCTTAAAAATGTTTTCAGCAAAATTACTTCTTTCTCAAGAAACATATTCCCATTGGTCCTTTTTGTTTGTGGTGTTTTTTTTTTTTTTTTTTAACTCAGGCTTGTCAATACTTTTGTTTAAAAGTACACTGCTTAAAAGAATCATTCACTTGGTCCCTACATAAGAACGATGTTATCATATATTATTGTTTGCTAGTCTTAGCAATATTCTCAATAATTTCATTGGCTGCTGGTTCATGAAATAAAGGTCTTTTTAGTCTTCCACATACAGTGCAGCTGATGGAGAGTCAGCCTACCTCATACTTTTGTGGTTCAGGTTTTGGAACACTTCACTAATTTTAAAGAGACGCCAGAGAACAATATTGTTATTTTAATACCAGCACGCCTTTGCAAGAGTTGATAAATACCAGAAACTGTTATAATGCTGACACTGCCTTTTTCCAATATTGCTTTCCATCTTCATTTCCCTCAGTAATTTTACTAAGCAATTTTTTAAAATGCACTCCAAGCAAACGTCATGCTTAACTTGCTAAAAGAGGAATGAAAATATAATTAACATACTCCTGCAATATTGGGAAAGTATGGCTTTATCATTTTTTTGCAAAGGAAGTAAATGAAAGTAGGAAAGAAATAATTTATTTCTTGCCATATTGTATCAAAATTTTCTGTATTTTTAAGTAGTTCTCTGGCCTAGAAATCTGGTTATGTAAGAAATACTGAAGGACTTGTAGGGTTATGGTAGACTTCTGTAAATTATTCAGAAATTTTTTAATTCTGAGATAATGCATTTTATTCACATTATGCAAGACAAAAAAAAAAGTCTGGTAAAGGTAAAATTGTTGAAATAAAAATTCAAGGTTTAAATTTTAAAAAAAAAAAAAAAACACAAAACACAGAACACTGAAGTGAAAATGTGAATATGCACAGAATTCTAACGGAAGAGGGAATTCTTTCAGAGCAGCAGAGATTGTCTCCATTTCAAGAAGATACTCAATTTCTACCACATGAGCAATTACTGCCAAGCTGGGAAAGATTCGTTGGGTGCCCTGCTGGGAATGGGGAACATATTAATGCTTAGCATAGTGAAACGTTATTCTCAGTTATCTTTGTGTGTATCAGCACATAAGAAATTACTTTGTACTTTGAAGCTGTGTTTATCCTGCCTGCAGAATGTCTTTGGGGATGGTAAAAGTTGCCCAAATTGTTACAAACAGAAGGAGGGTTATACTGGGAAAAGTGGAGAAAACTGATGTAGCATCCAGAAAGAAATAAGCAAAGAGATTTTTGGATAGAGGCTTGCTGATATTGGTGCCTCTGGTAAGGGTGGAGTGGAGGTATTGATTATATTACTTCCATGTTCCCAACAGTCTCTGTATTTTGATACACTGAAACTCCTCTTTCAGCACTGGCAGTCAGAACAAGCTCTGTCACTGAATCCCGAGGAAAGGGGTGGCAGTAGAGTTTTATTGAATTCAATTAACTCTTTTCATAGAATATTTCATACATATTTTGCCTGTAATAAAGGTTATTTGCACATAGAGATAGATTTATAGTATCTTAGAGTGTTTGCAGAATCACACTCTATGTTAGCAAGAAATAACCAAATTCTGTGAAAATAGCTGTTTATTTGTCTTTCTGTAAGGATAAAGGGTTTTGTTGGTTTTGCTATTAAAAGAATTGGATATGTATTCCACACAAAGGATTTATCATTGGTTTAATGGAGTAGTTTCATTTCTAGATCCAGAATGAAATGTGGAAAGATAAGAGGAAATGCTGTTTAACATTACCTAGAGTTTATCTCTCTCAAGTTTAACAAGGAAAAGATTACTATCAGAAAAGAGAACAGCTTATGTAAAAGAATAGTTATAAGGCAAAGTGTCAAGGAAACAAAAAAGGAATACTTCTGAGGAATCTGCACACAATCGAGTTTATGAAAAACAAAAACAAAACAATAAACGAAACATTGAAATGTAATTTTTTTTTTTTTTGCATACTGGTACCTTGCCTCTTTTTAAGAAAAAAAAATCTGCTAATTTTTAATTTTTAAATTTCTAATATTTCCATTTAAAAATCAGGAACTTTTAGCTGGCGACAATCTGAAAACTGTTTATGGTGTAGCATATGAAGTGACCATATTATCTTTGAAAAAAGGTATTTTTGTATAGAAATGGTTTGATTGTTTTCTTTCCTGCTTTTGTGATATGCATACTAACAGATATATTTCCCTGAATAAAGTTGCATGAAGCATAGTGAATTTTCATTCAGTTACAACTTTTTTTCGCATGTTCTTTCCATAACATCATTACTGTAGTATGATGAGATGATTGTTGTTGACTTGGACTTGTATTTTTATTTTCAGTGCAGAGAAAGACAAAAAATAAGCCCACATTACTATGAACGACATTCCAAACCAATTAGGGTGGGAAGAATAATTTTTCTTATTTAATGGTCACACTGAGATGTACTGCTAAAATGTAGTGCAATCAAGGCTCTTTTTTAATAGGGAAAAATAAATTCTGTCTTTTATAATACAAAGTAGACCAACGAAAGATTCCAAATGAGCTAAAGGAGTTGAAGGGACTTTTTTGTTTTTGTTAATTTTTTTCCCTCTAGCTGAATCACACAAGAGAAATAGATGGTCCAATAAATGTCCTGGTGTTACTCACTCCTGTGTTCTGAAAGATTCAGAAAAAGATTATTTTTCATTGAATCACTTATCAATACACAGAGATAATACTTCATCTGCTCAAGAAGTTTCTATCTTAGAGTAGAAAAGATTGCCTTTAGTAAATAAACTACATAGTAGGATGTTTTGTTTTGGTTTTTTAAAATATCAACATATCTATATGCTCAGATATGCATTAATCTTCTAGGGGTATGAGCTTACAACTGAAGAAAAAACTAGAAGGTGCTTAGAACAAGGTGCTTATATTCTTATTCCTGATTTTGTATATCTCAATTGAGATGAAGGACCTCTAGAAATCTCATCATTTCATGTCAAAAATGTCAGTAAATTTTGTTTGTCTGTACATCAGTAAGTCTGAAAAGTCCTTCACATCTTTCTGTGATGAGAAGGGAATTATAGATACAAGTAAAACTGCAATAGTGGAAAACATTTCCATCTACTAATGCTGAAGACTTTGAAGCTCTTATTTCTGGGAATATATATCACATTCTGATTGACATTTAAGCAATATACAGCACATTTAAAAATAAGGTTAAAGTATGTTCTGTAAAGAAACTAAATGAGTATAAAAGTTACATTCATGTAAAATCTGTGAATAAACTCCAGTCACCAATAATAGCACTATATATCTATCCAGTACCCATCTAGTAGCAGATACTCTGCTCCCTTTTCAGCATATTGAACAGCACTGATCCACAAAAGGATCCACTGAAGGATCCACAAAAACCAGATGTCATGGAAATAAAAAAAAATGACAACACTCTATGTGTCAGAAAACAGAAAATTTAGATATTTAAGTTTGCAAACACAGAAGAAAATGCTCCAACTATTTTTTGTAGAAACTCATTTTCAAATAAAAGACTTTCATGACTTATAATTCAATAGTATTTAAAGACTCATTGAGGCTGATGCTTCCTTTAAGTCCTCTGAAAAGAATACACTGAAGAATCAGAAATATACAACTTATCCATCTTATCATTGCTCTAAAAGTAAATAACAGAAAGACGCAGGAGCACATTTTAATTGAATGTTTTTTGATCACCATAAAGTAAAAAGATCTTAATGGTTTCATTGTCATAAAGCCTTTATATTTTTTTTTTTTTTTTACTACTCCAAAGGGGCTATTTTAATTTTATTATTTAAAATTAGAACCTTAAAAGACACATGTGTCAAGACTGAGAAAGTCAGAGGCAGTGTGTTGTGTTCTTGCTATGTAATTAAGAGAGATTCAGGGATCAGACATTCCAGTCTAAACATGCTGCAGAGAGATGTCAGCTGAG
Organism: Peucedramus taeniatus; assembly: GCA_013400575.1. Lineage (NCBI taxonomy): Eukaryota > Metazoa > Chordata > Aves > Passeriformes > Fringillidae > Peucedramus > Peucedramus taeniatus. Next base: position 80,119 of record WBNO01013576.1, read on the forward strand.
CTTCTGAACCATGACTGCACATTAGCACAGTGTCAGACTTAAGCTACTGAGTCCTGCCCTGTGTTGTCTCAAGGACTGAAAATGTTTCTGCTTCTGTATGTAACATGAGTGGTTCTCCACACTGTATTTCACTAAGGAGTAGAGACATTTGCTTAGTTGTTTAAATGTCTTAATGTTTACAAGGTCAGGGCCAAACATGCATTAAAACTTTTATTTCCTTAATTATGTGTGCACTTGGCACTAGATCTTGATGTTCATGAAGTGGTTTTATCTATCTTATATAGATATATATTCACACTACAGATGAGTCAGTTCTCTGCATGCAGTATTTTATTGAGAATCAGCAGTATTTTAGTAAGAACAGCTTTTAAAATGCTATTTTTAAAGCAAAATTTTGTATGCTTGGACCAGAGTAGCCTTTGTCCAAATAGTAACATAAAAAATCACTTTTGCAATTGGCAGTGTTCCTTTGTAGCTGCAATAAAAAAAAAAAAAAAAGATAATGACTTCTCAAAAAATTGAGATTTTTGATGTCAATATTTCCACCAGGATCAATTTGAATTAAAGTACATTGCATAAAAAACTACCAACACAAGCCTCATGTGTAGATAATCTAAACTGACAAACATATTTATAGCCAGAAGTTACCCTGAAGATATATGGATGATGGCTGTACAATTCTCTGAAAGGATGACTATTCTCTCCACTTTATAGGATTGTTCAGTTATGTCTTCTCATAAAATCAGTATCAATTGACATCTTGAAGCAACTTGTGTTGCTGATCTTAAAGCTGGACAAAAAAAGAAAAGAAAAACTTAATTAATTAAGTCAAATAGGAAGAGGTCTCCTGTGAAGATCCTAACTTAGGTGTCTATAACAGCTTGTGCTTGTGAAGTTGAGGCTAAAGAAGCTGAATCCTAAATTACAAGTGTGGATTTATTCAGGTATGTTCAGGTTATGTAATTTCAGATTAAAAAATAAAGCATCACTTGAAGAATACATAATCATTCTTGCAGGATCTCTGTCATAGTTAAATTTAAACCTACAGTTAATAAGCAGTAAGAAACTTTGTACAGGAAAAAGTCTTCATAATTTTAAGTAAATTTCTTTTTATATATTTTAATCTATCAGGAACAGTTCTGCCCTTTAATTGTAGCAGCTATTTATATTCTTTTACATAAAACTTTATTTTATAGATAGAAATTTTTGCCCACTTTTTTTAAAATTCAAAAGTTCCATGAAGGAACTAATTTTCCTCATATATAACACTTTATTTTTTTAATTGATTTTTTCTTTTCTGTGTGATAGCATTTATGCAGGAATTACATTATGCGTAACATTCAGAAAATTATAACTTTAAATTCCAATTTTTTTTACTGATTTTTAATAATGGACTTGGCCTTATTTGTTTAATTATTTATCATTCATCCATTAAGCTGTTTCTTTAGTAATAGTCTGAGGAGGCTCTAAATTTCAACATTCCTTTTCCTAAACATGTTCTTGAAAAGAAGCTTGGAAGGTGACTCTTGAGACCTCTATGGCTCAACCAGCAAACCATAAAAGTTTGCATAATATGAATAAGCTTCAGTGAATCTTTCAGATTTATTTAAAGGCAGCCTGGAATCTGGTTCAAAGCTTGCTCACAGCACAACATTAGCATAACACCCAGTAATATTTACAAGAAGAACACACCTCTTGGCAGCAAGTCAAAAATGGCCACTGTCCCCGAAGTGGTAAGGCATGGAACCAATATGATTGTTAGGGCATAGGCAGTTCCTGGAAACTTCAAACCATTTTGCAAGAGTAGTTTGAAAATTATATTTAAGGAGGCAGCAGCACATACAGTTATATTTAGATGCAAGATATTAAAAGGTTGCTAAAAAAGGTCTTGGTATATCAGCATCAAAGGGTCAAAGAGTATCTGGTTATTCCAACATTTAAATATTATTTTGGCTGTTATTTTTTTGTGAGTTTGGACTCAAAATGCATAACACAACTCATCTCACCTGATGTTAGATAAC
>WBNO01013577.1:0-32248 GCA_013400575.1 Peucedramus taeniatus
TCCCTCCCTCCCTCCCTCCCTCTTTTCCTCTAATAGAACTGGCCAAATACAAAACCCTGACAAGGTTTCAGGTACACCAATAATAAATTCCTGACTGTGAGAGGTTTATTTTCTTTCTGATAATAACAAAGATTTTAAATAAAAAATTTAAAAATTAAAAGAAAAATTGCCGGACCTCTACTCTTGGAGGAGTATTGTGAGAAAACTACATCAAGCAGTACCAGAGAGGCAGATACCTCCTCAGCTTGGCTATATTGTCTTTATGATATAGAGTTTTATATTCTTTATTACATTTCAGAGGCTTTTTTGTATTCTTTCCCAGCAGCTAAGTCTTACTCTTCAACTCAGAATTTGTATAAAGGGAAAATGAAGCAGTGAAGGAGCAGTTTGTGCTGCAAGTACTGAAATTTTCATCATTTGTTGCTAACACAACTGAAATGTTCTTTCCACAGGTGTATAATGAAGACAATTTCCATGTTCCAGACATCCTATAGATTAAATGGCACCAGTGAGGGTGGAATGAGAGAGGGGAGAGCTGAGAAAAGTTGTTAATATGCAATGCAGAAGGAAATAAAGCTATGCATAAAACATTCCTATTCAACTGTGGCAATGAACATATACTACAAGCATATAGAAGTGCAAACTTATATATATGTATAAATAAATGAATAATTTAGCTGCATGAATTAATATTACAGAAGTAAATGAAGAGAATCACTCAGTCTCAGCCAGTTGGCATCCCAAGGTGTTTAATTAACCCTGCTTAGTTTCAGAGAACACTTACAAATAAACCTGGCCAGGCACTGTGCAATGTGTTTTTCTATGCAGATGTGGACTGTAAAGAAGGTACATTCTTCTGTATATTCAAGGTACACTCAAGACTGTCAAATGGCTGTGACAAATTAAAAAAAAAGGAGTTTAGAAGTTATTAAACTGAAGAGTTGATCATTAGCCAGTAGAAAACAGTGATTGCAGTCAGAAATTAGTGAGAGATGCCACTGACATCAAGACTCAGGGACCACAGCAAAACTCCCAGAGACAGAAACTTCTTTCAGTCAGGAGAGCAGGACTGGAATCAGAAAAATCACCCAGAAAGGAAACAATTTAAAGATGGCTTTGCTAAATGAGAGTTTCATATTGCAACTTTGACAGGTATTCCATTAAAATAGCATGGCTAATTATATCACCCCTATTTTTATTCCATAGCCTCCACTCTGTGAACTACTCTGTGAAACGTCCTGGGGAATATTCCTCATCCATTTGGTGATGGGAGAATTCAAAGAAATTTAAAATATGCTACAAAGCACACTAAAATGAGATGAGCTGGATACTGCAGAAGATAAATTAAATTTGGGGGTAAAGAGATGAAGCAACACCTCACATGTCCCTCAAGATATTTTGCTGATACTTTTGGGAAAAATTATTTGAATACAGTATATAGCTAGAAGGATAATGGTTTAGAAACTATATCTATCTATCTATCTATCTATCTATCTATCTATTTGTCTGTCTCCTATCATCTTTTCAGCTTCTGCTCTTTTTTTCATGCTGATTCTTTTGGTTGAGATGTGTTTCCTCATCTCAAACACAATTTAAGCTCAAAAATAACAGCAGATGATATTTTATTTCAAAGAATCAGAGTGGCTTGGTTTGGAAGGGACCTGAAGGTCATCTAGTTCCAATCCCCTGCCATAAACAGGAGCAGATATTTAGGAGATGTGATAGCAGCAATATTTATGACCCCTAGAATTACAAATGTTTTAGGTTAGGTTGCTTTACTGGGAAAATTTAGAATATTTTACCTAAAGTACATCAATGCAAAGCAATCATCAGCAGTGTAATTATGCAAACAGAAAAGCTGCCCTCTTCACCTGCAATAATCAAGTATTATTCTTATTAATTATGGTTCACTCAAGCTACATGTTTTGCCAAGGAAAGCCTGAGACAATTGATATGTGGGTCATTACAGGTTGTTTTATGAAACCTAGGAAAAATGATATTTCTGTAATGAAGACCCCACCTTTATTAAAAATTTGGCTGACTGTGAACCAAAATGCTAAGAAATAGCTGGAGATATCTAATCACTGTGTGTTTCCTGTGCAAAGTGCCCCAAAATCAATGGGATATTTACTCTGAGGATATCACTTAGAAGAAGACATTCAATTTCTATCTTTAAGTGAGGTTTCCAGTTGTCTCTGTAACACAGCAATCCAATGACAAGGAGGAAGAAAATATGGATTATGTCCTGCTTCTTCCTTTACTTTCTCAATCACTGACTTGGGTATGAATTTAGTATTCAGTAAATATTCAGGGAGAAAATTAACTGGGATGAGGAGATAATATTATGCTCATGAGCACTTAAGGGTTTAGAATTGGCAATCACAAGAGGAATTCTCAGATGTTTTTAGCACAGCCACCTCCATTACATCTTTACATTACAGGCTGTTGAAGGACCAGGCTGCTCCAAACAGGATAATTCAAAGTTCTGATGGCAGCAATGTGAGCAAAATGCAGAATTATTTGTGTTCAGGAGAATGGGGATGGGGATCTCTCTGCTAAGCAGGGGCTCCAGGGACCTTCTTGGCTGCCAGAGGTAGCAGAATATTGCACATCTGAGAGGGGGAAAGTGTGGGAATGGAGCACAGGGAGAAAGGGAGAGTGCCTTGGAATGCAGAGGCAATGACATGTAAATGTAAAATGTGATGGATAACTGGCTGAGCAGAAGCTCTAAGCACAAGAATTCAGTTTGGTTCTTGGAGTCCTCACAGGACTGAGATTATAATTTTGGGTACACAAACTTAGCTCTTTACAATTCAGGAACAGAGTTGAAAAATTACCCAAAACCAGCATTTCTGAAAAATATGCCACAGTAAAAACACCTGGGAAAGTCTGACTAATTCAAGAGAAAACAGAGGTTCAATTGTTTTAGTGTTATTGTTGTGGTAAGTTGGGGTAAAAATATAGATGTTGAAATTTTTTTTCTAAAGTTTTAAGGTTTAAAATTATTTTTATAGTTTGATTTATATGAGGGATATTATTATATGATGGATAGGATGGATTTATATTGATGGATAAACTTGGAGGTTTACAGATCCCTCCAAGAGAAACTGATGATAGAGAGAAAAATCTCTTGTCAGTACAGTCATGAGCGAAGTCTAGGGGTTGAAGACAGGCAAAATGAAGCAGGCAGAGCTGTGGGGCTCAGAAATTCATGCTGAGCAGTGAGAGCTGGGTAGAAGGGAGCAGAGAAATTAAAATGTGCTCTGGAAAGAGTTTGCAGCTCAAAGGAGATGTTACATGGCAGGATCTCAGCCTGTGCAACTACTCGAGAATCAAATCCCAAGATTGTTTTGGTGCCTGGAGATGACATTTATTGATGAGAACCAATTTAGTCAAAACCTCACTTGGTATTTTGAAAATAAAGGTGAGTTAACCACTCGTTGTGTTGCCTGGTTTAATGCTCATGACCCCCCAGTTCTGCAAACCCAAGAGCAGCACACAACAGACACAGAGAACATTCACATCTTTATTCCAGCACTGTGCAGATTAGATTCAATTAATTACTCATTATTTTTCCCCAAAATTTCAAATATATTTTAATTCTACAAAACCCAGATCATAATGGATGTTTTGTTAATGATTTGGTTAAATAAAACTTTTAAAGATAGTACCAGCCAAAGTCAAATTAAAGAGTTGAGACATCCTGAATAAACCAGCTTTAATATTTTAGAGTTTCCTGCCTTGAGGCACATTTGATTAGCAGTCCCTTCATGCTCTTCTTGAAAGATCAGCCAATCCACCACAGTTTCTGTAACCCAGAATACAGATTTATGGGTTTTTTTTTCTCCTAAGGTTTTTAAGTATTCTGAGGATGTTTAATAAGAAGTAGGCAAGTATGCTCAGAAAGTTTAAGAGAATAAATTCAAAATTCCTATTTTTTTACCAGACATTCTAGATGAGGATGGACAAATTTTAATAAAAATTGCCCCAAATTTGAGGAATCTGTTGTTATTCTGTAATAAACCACTGAATGACTAAATTGTTTCAGAGCCCAGATGTTGCTTGGGTAATTCTCATAAAATTAAGAAATTAAAGTTATAACCATGTGCCCTGTTTAATTTAATGGAGAGAGGAATTAGAAATAAATTCAGAGTGTAGTACTTAATAAAATATGACATTCACATAACCTGAAACCCTTTCCTGCAGTAAAACTGGTATATAAATAGAAATTTCATAAATAAGAATGTTCCAATATGATTTTCAAATAACTTCATAATGATCAGCCTGGGACATAGCTGCTCTGGTCTCCTGTCTCTCTTTTCCTTTAATTATGTTAAAATACAGCAGTAGGTGGAAAGAGAGAAAACATAATCAGAGGGATCCTTTTATGGGAAGGACCAGCTCAGCTCAGGGTGGGATTTTGGGGTGTCCTGGGCAGGGGCAGGGGTTGGATGGAAGATTCCTGGGGGTCCTTTCCAGCTCAGGATATTCCATGATTCTGTGAATCTGACCACTTATTCCCAAGTTTCTCTTTTAATTCTGCTGATTTTTATGGTTCTGAGATTTTAAAAAATGATGATTTTAGAAAAGCAAATTATTTTTTAGTTTAAACTCAAGTATTTTTTAATTAAATGGTTGCTTCTAAATTGCCTCTGTTGTTTTTTCCTTTAAGTTTATGTGATAAAAGTGTTTTAAAAAATTTTCCACCCTCTCTGATTTTCCTGTGAGTGAAGGTGATGCTCATGTTAGTGTTTTCTATTTAAACAGCAGATGCTGTGCCTCCTAAAAAAGCTCTGAACCCATTTCTTCATCCCTGGAGTGGAACACAACTGCCCTTAAACATTTCTCAGTTAAACCAGAAACAGAGTTTATGGCAGGAACTTATTAATCATGTGCTGCATCAAATCTGCAGAGAGAACTTCAGAGGGCGAATTTTTAATTGCTGGAATTGGGACTTAGCCAGGACACAAGGTTAATAAGCTAATTCCTCCAAGGGGTATTTAACTGCTGTGCCCCAACTCTGCTTGGGCTTTGCATTCCATCTGAAAATGACCCCCAGGAACAGCAGAAGTTCCCGAGTGCCTGACACCTCTCTGGGAAGTGACCTGCAGCAGAGCTCTGCAGTGACATTGACAGAGGGCATTGTCCAGGCCCCCAGCACAGGTGACATTGCTCCCCTGGTGACACCTGCAGGTAGGACAGCCCTGCACACACCACTCTCACCTCGCAGTGCTTATCATGACATTGTTTATTTCTTGAAATAACATTTCAAATCAGAGGACAAGCCTTTGCAGCCTTTGCTTTCTCTGTTCCATTGATACTGCACGTTTGTTTTTCCAATCAGGTTGCAGCAATCACAACTGTGGATGTTTTGATCCTTCCCTTTTATTTCTGATGATCTTCTGCAGCAGAAAATTCTATATAATGATAGTAGAGTTTTCTTAAAACTCTCTCCTGATTTCTATTTCCTAAATAATTTCTTTCATCGCTTTCATTTCATCATTTTACTAATTTCAAGGCATGACATATGCAGGTAGACTGAGAATTGAATCTTACTGCAAAGCAGGTGGAAGAATCACACAGAGAGATTCCACCACTTCCCTTTTCCCAGGGTGGTGGTGGAGAAAACACTTTTTTTTTTACAAAATCTTAGGCAAAAAGTGTTCTGGATGTTCACAGATTATTGCTCTGTACATCTACTGATGGGAAGCAGGAAATTAACTCCTTATTTTGCTTGGCTTGCATGTGCTGTTGATTTACCTATGAAATTTTCTTTATCTCAACCCAGGAGATTTCTCCTCACCCTGCTGGGGAAAGTGAGGGAGGCTTTGTGGGGCTGAGCTTAACCCACAGCACAAGCAGAACCTGAGCTGTAGAAAGCTGAGAGAATTTCTTGTGGCAGCTCAGTCATCAAAGGCAAGGCTACAGACAGCAGAGCTGCTACCTGGGTTCCTCTGGTTCCTCAAGGAAAGCAGTGCAGGAAAAAGTCATGGATTCATCTGTCCTGGCTGTTTCTGCAGTGTAAACAGGCTTATCCAAAGCTGGGAAGAATTCCAGCATGCAAAATGATGCAATGCTTCCTTTCTGAGATTTACCTAAAATTGCAAATCATTGATTCAGGGTAAAACTCACTGAAATGAGGAAGCAGCAGCAGCTCCCATCCTCATGGAAGACTGGGAGGTGATCACTGAGCTGTTCCTTTGACTTTAGGTGGGTAATTTGAGAAAGATATTGACAATTCAGTAACTGAATTGTTCCTCAGAATACCCAATTCTGCTAGCAGGAATGGCAAAGAAAAACCCACCTTCTTCCTCATCTCCCTCACTGGGTTGGTTCCATCTGCTGTCCTAAAGGTCCTGTATATCCTGTGCTGTGCAGCCTGACCATAAACACCATTCCAACCTGCTTGTGGACACCCCATCTAGCTAAAGTCCCTTCTTTCCTCAAATTTTCTGCCCTAGAAGTTAGAAAAGTTTCAGCTTTGGTTTGGGGACTAATCTAGCACGAGCTGTGAGGACAAATGCTATCATTAGGAAAGGACAATTAAGAAGTTTATGTAACTTTTATTCAAAGTTCAGACTATAGAAACATCTGGAGAGTGGAATAACTGATGGAATTGAGCACAGTCATAGAACAATTTTTTTAAAGTCAACGATTTATGTCCACCTAGCTCATAATTACTTGGTTCTCTCTACTGGGCCAAGTAAAATTATGCAGATTTTCCAAAATCCTATTTTTGCTTTTCTTCTTCCAGTTTGTCAGTGACTACTGGAAAACATTGAAAACTGTGAAATGAAATATGGGCCTTGATAAAAAAATGTGTGTAGACAATATGTTACATAGTGATGGAAAAATATTTATTAATTCTGCTTCAGTTAATAGTAATAAAAAGAAACTCTTCTTAGGTATGTGTTTACAAGTATTTTTCATTACACTGTTAGCAGTTTCTCTAAAAATCCTAAAATATAAAAACATATTAAAAATTTTTAATGTACCTATGTCTTTCTGGATAGAAGAGGATCCTATTTACAGTGAGAAATAGTAAAAGCTCTTTGCCTGTAATCTAAAGTACAGTAACAGAGAAACAAGTTCTTCCAACCTCTTTTGTGTGATCTTATGGCTGTGCCCCAAAAAATGGAGGGAATTGTTTCCCTCCCCTTCCATCTGTGTCAGACTCACAAGAGCTGTGGGAGGTCCATGTTAAGACTTCTTGTAGAGATAAAACTGTTAAGGGACAGTGAAAATCAGCTCAGAATCCCAGTAACCACTGCCAGCATAGGAAGCTGAATGGCAGCAGCTACCATATATAATCCACATAATGATCTGATTAATATTTGCCAGCTCTGACAGGAAGAGGAATTTCCTGTTTGTGTTCATTATTGTAAAACTGATGGTAAAACTTAATTATGACTTAATCAGTAACATAGGTGTGTACCTCAATAAAAACAAGTTGCAGGGCTGTCCTCTAGCAACAGTCCCTGTTGATTTTTTCTCTTCTCCATACCTGTATTTCTTTGGGATCCATGTATTTAGGAGAGCAGAGATGATGGCATTTGTTGCTGGAGGCCATGCAGAATTTTGCCGTTTTCTGCGTATCTGGGGCTTCAACATGTACACAAAGCTTGAGGTTCTACACTGTCATTTCTGCTCTCTGGTGGATTATAACAATCAGTTCAAAGTGGAACAAAAGAGTTAATTCAGTATTCTGAGGAGCAGGTGGAGCACTGGCAGTGATTGCAACAAGACTTACTCAGTATCTCTGGTCCTTGCTCTGTCTTTGCTCTGTGCACAGAGCTCCAAGTGCAGCCTTGGGCTCCTTCAGGGGCTAAAACTACACTGGGTCCATGTTCCCCAAAAGAAAAGAGGTTGTCACTATTTATTTTTTCCCTGGTTGAAATAAGCCACCAGTATCTGCCCTGACCAAGTCACCCCAAGGTGAATTCTTTGTCCATATTTAAAGCCAATCTGTTTTCTGACACTTTTTAAGTCTTGCAATGTGCCAGTGGGCAGAGTCAGACTTTCATGGCTGTAGTACCTCTGAGAGAAAATGAAGCTGAAAGATCTGCTGTGTCCTGCTGCTTGGATTAGCATGAGCATGAAACTGAATTAAGGTTCAGATGGAGAAAATAAGGGAAAAGTGTCATAATTTAAGATAGGAACTGCTACACCTAAGAGTCCAAAGCTATTTCTTCCTATGAAAGTGTGGAAAACGTTTGAGTAATAAGAATTAGTTGTAGTAATTTTTTTCTGGAGAGTTGAGAGGTTTCTTGATTTTTTTTTTTTTAAGAAAAACCTCTGATAATCATCTGTTCAAAGCACCTGCTCCAAACCAGAGCAGCTCCAACACTAGATCAGGTTCCTCAGGGTGATACCCAGCTGAGTTTTTAATAAACTCTGTTGAATTTTGAATAGTAACTAATAATTCTTTTTCTAACTTGCTAGAGGGAATTTTTAAGTCTAAAATTAAGAGATGTCAAGACCTAGTCCTCACCACGTTGAAGTCAACTGGATGCTTCCTGATTAACAGAGGTTTGATTTATTCTCACCCAGGTTTCCTGCACAGTTTTCTCTGACTTCTAAAGACAATAAAAATAGGGATGAGATGAAAGGAAGTCCACCAACAAATCTTTCAGCACCACTCATATCACATCTTTGGTTGGCTCAGGGGCTTATCCAGTTTGTAAGCAGCATCAGAACTGGGATATGGCACCTATCAATTAAATAATTTCCCTGTGCAAATCCAGCTCTGTGCTGCCTCACTTACTATTTTCAGTTTCATCACTGAAGCTCTAACAAGTACAAAATGAAGGAGATCTGGTCAGATCTTACAACTCTTTTGTATTGCACTTCTAGAGCTCTGTGGAGATTGTCACTTTGTGCAGAACAATTTTGGAAATAGATCACCTGGAAAAGTACAGCCCAGTCTGAACCTTACTGGGGAAGGATAGAGATTTGTGGAAAACAAAAACTGCTTCAGGTGTCCTTTGTTATTGCTTTTTCCCACTGGTTTTGGATGACAAAACACTGCCAGTTCTTGGGAGTGATAAGGGTTCCCCATGGGGTTGATAACACCACTTGGAATGAAATGAAACATTTATCTACACCCATGTGAAACTTATGGAGAAAGAAAAATGGGTTGGATTTTGGGTGAGCTGGGTATAATAAAGTAGATTTTTTTAAATTTTGTTACGGTTTGCTTAAATTTTGAAATCATAAATATCCACTTTCATAATTTGGACAGAGGAGTTTAATGAAAAGTGTAGTTTGCATGGATTATTATAACTTTTTTTTATCACAATTGACACCAGCAGCCTGTTTTCATTACTTTTTTTTTTAATATTAATAATAAAGAGGGATAATATCTGTCCTGAAGAATTGTCAGTGCAAACAGCTGACAGAGTGGAAGGGAGAAAGGTGAAATGATCTCAGCTTCTCAGAAGATGAAGAAGAAAGGAACCAAAACCTATTTACAGTCACAGAGAAAGTTCCTGGTTATGCTGAGACTTCCTGATCTGAGGACATCTGGGTTGCAAACAACAGAAAAACAAAATAAAAATCAAATTAAATTAAGTAAATAAAAATTAAAAAAAAAAAACATAAATTAATATAATATATAATAATATAATAAAAAATAAATAAATTAAATTAAAATAAATAAATTAAAATAAAATAAAATAAAACCTGTCTTTTAAAGGTTTTTTTATTCTGTGGTGACTCCTTTTGGAAGTGTCAATTGCTTGTTCCCACTTGGGCAGATCCTGTGATCCATCCAGATCCCATCAGCTCCCAGGTGTGCCCTCTGTGCATCCAAGCATCATTCCCACCTGGCTGGCAACAGGAGGGGGTGTTGGGAATCTCCAAACAGGAAGGGAAGGGCAGAGAGAGAAAGCACAAAAAGAGAGAGAAAAAGATTCTCAGGTGCAAAACAAGAGGGGAGGAATGGGAGAAACAGAAAAGTGATGCATCAGAAGTACCAGGAGGGAAAAACCTGATAAAATAATTCCACTGAGCAGAAGCTGAGGCTCACCAAAGCAGTGTGTGAAGGTTGGCACTGAAATGCTTCTTTTGAGTGTAATAATGCAAATTTAATCAACAATGAATGCACAAAAATGACAAAGAGTGAAAGATCTGCAGCTTGGGAGAACGGGAGTGTTGCTGAATTTGGGGCATTTGTACCTTTGTGTAGGAGGCACCTGAGATGTAAGAGGTGTTTGGAAGATGAAAGGCAGATTATAGCTTAGGGTACAGAGGAAATGTGCACTGGGAACATGGTGAGAAGCACCAGGAAAAGGAGATTGCTCTTTTCAAGTTTTTAAGGTAAATTGAGTGGTACTGATAGCACAAGTTCGAGCCAAAAAAAATCTGGAACCAAATTTTTCTATAACAGAAGTTGTGGATTCACAGGCATCACTTTATATCATTTTCTAATACAACATTTACAGTCCTCACTCTTTGGTTTTGCTTTATAGACTTTTCAGCAAGTAATGCAAAAATCTACACAGGTGACAAAAACTAGATAAGGTTTCTTTTAAAGCCACTGTTCTGTAGGGTTTTATGCATTTTTACCTTCCAAAAGATGATTAATGGCATCTCTGTGCTCTCAAATAACGTTATGGATAACAGAACAATAATATTTTATTCTTTCCTTATATAAAAGACATTTTCCTATAAAAAAAGACATTTTAGTCTTTCTTCTTGAGTTTCTACCCACTTTAAGAACAAGAACAATTATTTTTATAACATACTGAGTAAAATACAATTATATATAAAATAATCCTAGAAAATTGCTTTACCTATTGGATGGAAAGAAAGAAGGAGGTGATTTTCAGGTAGAGAAAAGGGATTATTTTTTGTGAATCACCAAATCAAAACAACATTTCCAGTGTCACAAATGGAAGCATCAGTGTTAGAAATAATTAGAAATAATTACTGGGATTCATCAAGTAGGTATTCAACTCTCCTGCCAAATTTTATTAGAAGGGGAATAGGGAGTGGTGGTAACTCAAAGGGGAGGTAATGGACTTTGTTTGGATTTATGGTAATGAAATGGGGAGAAATAATCAATAATTTTTGGGTTTTCAATCATATTTTTGGGCTTAAGTTTGGGTTCTTTGCACTTCACTTCTGTGATCATGTCTTGAAATCTCTCTGTGCAGAGCACTGTGGTGCAGGTGGATGCCAGAACTCTTATTTTCCTTTTACAATCAAATACCAGTTCAGCAACCCTTCACTATTATTTCTTTTTTTTTTTTTCACAGAAAGCTGTAAGAACATGCAGTAAGAGAATAGGGATGGTTTCTTCAGCCTTCATCTGACAAGCTCCTTCCTTTGAATAAGTTGTTGCCTCTGTGAAGAAAAATTATTCGAATATTCATAATATACAAAAGTTTTCTGATCAATGTATTTTTTATTAATAACCTACCACAGTCAATGTAAATTGTATTAACTCCCTGGAATGATAAGAAATTCTGAACTTCAAAGATATTACTCCTTTTTTTCTCCAGCCATTCATTTCCATTTCTTTTGTACTCAGTCTAATATTCTTCATGCCAGTGTGACAGTTCCATGTTCAGTAGGAACAAATTAGACTTTAAGAGTTTGCCCTGTAATATTTTCATTTGAGAGGATCTGTATTACATCCATTCATTGCTAATGACATTTTTTCATTAAAAACACTTCTGTAGTTGTATAAGAACAATGGTGGACAAATGCTTTTTTCTTCCTTCCCTCTGGCTTTTGCTCTGGGAAAAAGTATTTGGTTATTTATGTCTCCAAAAAGAGGTGGATTTCAGGTAAATTCTGGGTCTGCCCCATCCCTGGAAGTGTCCAAGGGCAGGTTGGAGGTAGATGTAGATATATAGATATATAGATATATAGATGATATATAGATATATAGATTCTCTCTGAAACAGGAAGTTCATAAGACATGGACAAAGACATCAGAAGAAAGACAGTAAACTTGAAGTACATTCCCTGAAGGAAGACTCTTTGTGAAAATGCAATTTCCTTTATTGTTTTTAAGGTGGTGAAATTTAAGATGTAATAAAACATGAATACCAATTTGGAAGCATTAGTTGCTCCTGGCAACCTTGAGAATGCATTATGCTTCATTTTTCCTCTCCATCATCTCTGCAGAGGCTGAGCAAGGGAATGAGTAACAGCACGTGCTTGCTGAACCAATATACACATCTGACCTCCTTTTCCCCTTCTCAGGAGCAATAAATTATCATTAAAATTATGGCTGTAGGTATGATACTCTTGAGCAGTGCATCTCAGCTCAGGAAGAAATTCACCCTGGTGCCACCGTTTGACATTATAAAGCAGTGCATTTCAGCCCCAAGGCAGCTGAGTGGATTTCCCAGAGGACAGCTCTGTTTGCATTTTGAAAGGCTGGCATAAAGATTACCAAATTAATAAAATATTTTTTACATAAATCAGCATCAGTTTAAAGGAAGCCCAGATTCCCTTGTGCAGGAGGGAGCAGAGCAAACTGCACATGATGCAAAGAGAAGGTGAGAAATTATTATTGAGCTGAGAGGGTGTCAAAATTACTTTTTAAACTAGACTTGAAAAGTTTACTTCATTTTTTTTAATACAGCTAATTTTTCTCCTAGTCTTCTTCTAACCCCACTCAGGGCTGCTGCAGCTGAGGAGTCAAGATATGTGGATGCCTGTAAACTTCAAGAAACACTTGTCAAGCCCCACTGCAACATCCAGTCATCAATTTAATTTACATTGCATTATTCATTAGATATTCAGAGAGAGCAACAGAGTGGAAAGAACTGGAAATCTGTATTAGACCTAAATAAACCCATCTAAAAATTCACACCCGAGAGATTTCTCAACTGAGAAAGAAAAAAACCAGAGGGGAGTTGTATTGCCATTGATTGCTACAGGGCTCCAATATCACCCCATATATTTTGGGAGATGGGGGGAAGTTTCTCCTCACTCAATGCCCCAGAACATCTCACCTCTGCTGTGTTTGACAGCTCCTCCTGCTCTGGGAGTTCTGTCACACCTGGGTGTGCCTGACTGGTGGGAGGTTCTGGCACTGACTGTGGCAGGAAGAGGTTTGGGTTTCAGGGATCACTTTTTTTTGGATTTCATCTCTTCAACTTTGGATTTTTTTTTTTTTTTTAATTTCATCTCTTTAATGACTTTCAGCATGAAAGGCAAAAGCAAAAGAGTGGGAAAGCAGAAGATGAAACAGAGATGCATAAACCCTGACAAGGAACCCTTCAGGGAGACTCCTTCCAGAGCCTGACAGGAAACATGGAGAGAGACTTCTTATAAGGGATGGACTGCCAGGAGAAGGGGGAATGAATTCCCACTGCTAGAGGGCAGGGTTGGATGGGATATTGGGAAGGAATTGTTCCCTGTAAGGGTGGGCAGGCCCTGGCACAGGGTGCCCAGAGAAGCTGTGGCTGCCTCTGGATCCCTGGAAGTCCAAGGCCTGGCTGGATGGGGCTTCGAGCACCCTGGGATTGTGGAATGTCCCTGGTTGACCTTAAAATGACCTGAAAATGCCTTCCAACCCAAACCAGATTGGGATTCTGTGATCCTATGACAATGAAGACTCAGGACAGGACACTGGTGGATGGGCCAGGGAAGGAGCTGCTCATGCGGGATCTTGGAGGCTTCACTCAGGATTTGCTCCTTGACTAAAAGAAAGGAAACAAGACCATCATAAGTTCCATGGAAAAAAGGAAACTTGAAGGATATTTTGAGGAGATTGTGGGAACTGGTAAAACCTCTTATGGGAAAGGGCCAAACATGGAGGGAAGGAGGCACCGGGGTGTAAAGAACTTAGAAAAAATGAGAGGGGGGTGGTGAAGGTTTGTTCTTACAAGTAAACAACTTGTGCACGTAAAAATTTGTGCAAGAAACCCCTGGTTCCTGTTTGGCCATGTTTGGTGCAGGGGCAGGATCCTGCTGGGAAAATAGAACACACATCTGGGGAGACTGTGGGTGCTCCCTGAGCCCCATGGTGTGGAGTGTGCTGGGGTGCTTTAGGCCTGATCAGCTGACCAGTAAGGCCAGACTCAGGCCACTGGGACTGCCCAGGTCCAGATGAGTGGCACTTCCACACAGGTGGAGCCTGGAAAGCTGCAACTCATCCCTGTGCTCCCAAAGCAGGACCTGTGTCCTTCCCTCCAGGGCAGCAATAAACACACACAGAATGCTCTCACCAGCAAGCACTGGGGGAAACAAAACAACTTCCTAATGATTTATTAAACCTGAAATAACTTCAGTGGGAAACTTTTACACATATTTGATCAAGACAGACAGGAATAGACACATCAATGCAGTGCACAGATTTTGCTCTGCTCACTAGCTGATGAGACAGAGCTGCTTAGCAGGAATCCCAGGGGAGGCAGCATCCTCACAACACTTCCAGTTCAATTCCTCAGGCCTGAAGGGCTTGCAATCTTAAAACTGGAACTTATGGGTTGCTGTTGCAGATGAATTTCTGAATCTATTAAAGGCTTGTGAAATACCAATCTGCATAAAAGGAAAAAAAAAATAAAAAGGATAGAAAAACACTGTAACAGCCAAAGTGATGCTGGTCCTTGTTATTCCTCTCAATCGTGGCACTCATTTCTCCATCCATCTCTTTTCACTGCTGACATTTGGGAAAGGAAAAAAGAAACAACCATCACCACCTAAAAAAAAAAAAAAAAGTGTTAAATTTCATACTTATTTAGTTTGCAGCAGCTTAAGTGTTTGGAAGACAGTAGGAAGTGATCCTAATACAGTTATTGTCTGGATTTTATGTCTTTGGGTGTTTTGTTGAGAATCACTGAATGATTCCTTGCACCACTGACCACTGGACCCACTTTTCTCCTAATCTTCCTTTTGCTGCTCACATCCCTTTAGAAGCCCTTTTTGTTGCCCTTCACATCCTTTTCCAAATCCAACTCTGGGCTTTAGCTTTTCTAACCCCATCCCTGCATCCTCAAACTAGAGCCCCCTTTGGGAAATTAGGAATGCTAAAATTAATTGCTGAAGCCTGAAAACCTCAGAATTTTTCAGTTTTAGCTCTCTTGTAAAAAAAATAAAACAACCTTCTAAAATAAAGGGTATATTTTGTATGACTGGACCTCTCTGTAAAGGCTCTCCCAATATATCACTAAATCTATAATCCCACCTTTTAATTTCTATTTAAGCAAGCAAAAATATTTTTTTTAAAAATTACCTTGGAGAATGTCTGATGGTTTTCAGCATTCCAGGAATCAACTTCTTATCTTTTCTTTCACCACAATTATCAAAAGAAATGATTTAAAATTTCAGTGATTGATCAAAGCCTGTCCTCATTCTTCCACCCAACACACAGTTTTTCCTCTAAATCAATTATTTGCCCAGATCTGCTCACAGTGTAATACTTTTTCTGGTTTTAGCTAATTAGATTTTGCCAGGTCTTGTGCATTTTCAGTTGTTCAATCTCTATCAATCACTTTAATTGGAGCAAAGAAGCAGTGGTTTGCATGATCTTGCTATTCAGTGTAGTCAGCTAGGCTGTCAAATAAGTTAGATTGTGCTTGTTTTCCCTTTTATTTATTTATTTCAAGCAATATTGGTGAAATTGCAAGGGCTGATATGATTTAGAGGGACTGTTTTGATTGAGGAGTTACAGGCAAATCAATGATTATTCCCTGGTAATGTGGAGCCTAATTTTGCAAGTGTCAGCTACCTTTTAAATACCCAGAAATTGGTTATTTCCCCCTTTATCTCTCCTGCCTGTATCCAAAGAACTGAAATTAGGCATCCTCATGCATTACATCTGTTTCTACCCATTTTCATGAAGTTTGACTTCAGTCAGACTTTGCTGAAGTGCAACCCTGTTCTGAAAAGCAACATTCAGTCACTTGAACTGCAAAACCCTGTTGTGTTACCCCACAGCACAAATTCTGCCTCTTTATCAGGGAAAAGAAAGTGCCATGAATTATTGCTGCACCTCTCCATTCCCCAGGTCCTGGGAGTTAAAAGAGAATAATTGCTGCTATGCAGCTAAATTAAAAGTGTTGTGTAAGCTTGGTATTGGCACCTTGCAGCTCAGTTATTTTCAGGGGTGGTTGTTTAAGGGGCTGGTTAAATTAATTCTCTACCAATTCCTCTTCATGGATTTCCTTCTCAGTGGCAAATTTAAACTCATTAAGTGCTTTTCCATTGCCCATGTCCACTGAAAATGGACAATTTAAAAAACCTCAGGTTGACAGGGAGTTTATATGGGAAGCAGTCATGAACAATGTGCTCTTTAGCATCACCTATAAACTGTATATTCCAGTAAAAAAGCCTTCCCAAGGAAAAGATATCCAAATATCCTCCTAGAAAGTACCTAACTACTGCTATATTGCACACCTCAGGCAAGAGCTGCCTAATGTTCAGGTAATTAAGCAACACACATCTCTTGCTGGCCAGATCAGTCCTGCAGCTAAAGATAAACAAGCTAAAATATGCTAAAGTTTGGTTGACTCCTGGAATACTTGGGGGAATTCAGGAGAAACATATGGTGAAACAATCTGGCTGTATTAATTTCAAGAAGAAGTCTTTCTCACAGATTAAATGATGTAATTCCCAATATATAGTCCTCTTCAAAATTAAAATGTTTGCCTAATGCATGAAGTTCAAACAGTCCTCAAACTTCCAGAGCCAAGTCCTGGTAAGTATATGAGTTAAAGTTTCTTCATATTGCTCACTGCTTCTGAATTTTACACTAAAAAAACCAACTCTGCTACCAGATCTGTTCTCCAAGATTAAAATTATTCCAGAAATTAATTATCTAAAATTAGCCTGTTTCTGAACACAGTACCAAGTCCACCTACAGGAAAATGTATTTATTTCTTGCTTCTAAAAATTGGAGTAAAACTGTGTGTGAAGTTGATAGCTATTTATTTATTAATTAATTCGTGAGAGACACATGGGCAACTGAACATTTTTATGCATTGTTTGGTGGTGAGGAGAAGTTATTTAACAACAAAGTGAGATTTGAAGCTGTTTATTATTGTTTATTATTATTATTGTTGTTTGTTATTAAAGAATCAGCCCAAGTGCAGTTATGGAAGTTCACTGGCACAGGTCTACTGAGCTGTTGGTAACAAATATTTGCAGACCCAGGAGTTGAACTCCATGGTCCTTGGGTCCCCTCCAGCTGGGGATATTCTGTGATCTCATCATTTTATGAAATGCATTTCTGGCACTGATTTCTAAATAGTTTTTGTAGACAGATCTGCATTATTTATGTTCAAACAGGTGGAAAAATGCATGAAACAAACCCAAACTGACTCATTTGTAGTAAGTATTGTGCTTGGATGCACAGAAATGAATGCAGGTTACTTTGTACTAATTGGATTGGTTTCAGCAACTGTGAAGTGGATTTTGCTCCTGCTCAATCTCTACAGATAATTCCCAGAATCTGCAATACTCATATTCAATTTACTCATGAGCAAATCCTACCAGAATAAGAAGTATAAGTATTAATCCACAGAAATTATAGTGTGCAACTAATTATATTTCAATTCATTTCAAGTCTACCTATGTCCTTAATATTTTTAAATTGTTTCTGTAATCATCCAAACAGAGCAGTCTGATAATACACAGCATTTTCCTGCTGGACAGTGGTACCTTTTTCTTCCTGGGAAGTTACATGGGCAGTTCAATTACTTCAGCCCAAATGAATAAACCTGCTAAAAGGCAAAACATCCTTAGATTAATACAATCAAGGAATCATGGAGTTGTTAAGGTAAGAAAAGATCAGCAAGCCCCACCTTTGCCCAAATTCCCCATTCTCACTAAGCCATGACACATTTGCTGGGTGCCAGCATCCATCACTTTATTTGACCATCTGTAGCATTGGACAATTTGCTTAATTTATTCTACAAAACTGCCTCATCTAAAAGAGGAGACAGGGCTTGTAACATTTCTGTGAGAGATCAGGTGGATGGCAGAGTTCAGGAATGGCTTCCAGGGTTGAGGAATGTGCAGAAAAAAGACTGAGCTGGGCACTGATGTGGCTGGAGGGAAAGGAATCCTTCCATGTTCCTCCCAGGATGATCCCTGGGGATGATGACACAAGGCTAACAAACCCCAGCTTTGGCCATGGATTTATGGGAGCTGTGGGATTTGTTACCACAGAGCAGTGTGGGGTCAAATGGAAGGGAAAACTGAACAGGAATATTGGAGAGCAAAGCACTGGAGGGTTAGGAGAGGTGGCTAATGACATGTTTTCTCTCCTGAACACCTTTGGTCAGAGGCTGTGACAACAATATATTCAGGGGAGTGTGTACCATTGCCTTTTTCTTGTTTTCCCCACTGAACTTGTTTTTACCCACTGCTGAGAAAACAGATTCTGTCTAAATGACCACTGAGCTGCTGCACTACAGCTACCCTGGTGTTTGTTGGGGAGCTTCAGTGTGAAACTCTTCAATTTATTCTGTAGAGCAGCATTTATTGCAGTAAGGCTCCATCACCATTCAGCTTAGAGTAATTATGCCTGTCCTTACCCAAGAAAGCTCAGCAATCCATCTTGGCCAAGAGAAATCCACATATTTTGTAAAAAGTGGCCCTGTCAGAGCTCAAAGCCCTTACCTACAGCAAAATCCATGTTAATGTTGCAATCTATATGTGCTTGTGTGAATGCATTACCTATTGATTAGGGAATTTGAAATACTCATGATGGAGGTGTTTAGAAAACTGATAATCAAATTAGTTTTAAAATAAAATAAAAAAACCAGCTTCTTTAAATTCCTTCATGGACAATAAAATTCCTTACCAGTTGTTTGTTCTTACACATTATTTGTCATAATCTCTACAAATACAGAGCTGCTGGTCTTCAAAAACTGTTTTTAAAATAATCTGTAGACACTGCTACCATGGAGCTGGTGCCATAGAAATGGTGCAGGTGGACACAGTCCTCCAAGGCTCTTGGTCACTCAGGCCTTGAGAGGTCTTGGAGGAGAGAAGTTGAAACTAAAGTGAACCTTTTTATTTTCTTCAATGTTTTTTTTTTCTTTGTTACATTTGTGACATTTTTATGTTTCTGCCCAAATCCCCTAAAGTGAAACCTCAGCTCTTCCTCATATTAATTTGGTTTTCTGGCTTTACCAAACATCCTTGTTGTCTCTTGGAGGGGGAAATTCTGCCTTTTGCAGCCCCTTATGCTCATCTTTTCCTTAGCCTGGCAATTTTTATCAGGTGCCTGTCTCCTATTTGTTGCTGTCTCAGTGTGCTCATTTTGTGCCAGTGTGTCTGGAATTGCCAACCCTGTTTACAGTCCCTGGTTACACTTTGTTCCTGCACTTATTGGTCTGTT
Source organism: Peucedramus taeniatus (assembly GCA_013400575.1). Taxonomy (NCBI): domain Eukaryota; kingdom Metazoa; phylum Chordata; class Aves; order Passeriformes; family Fringillidae; genus Peucedramus; species Peucedramus taeniatus. The sequence goes on from WBNO01013577.1 coordinate 19,310, forward strand.
CTGAGCCCAAATATATTCATTATACTCTGTCTAATAGCAATTTATTGGTGTCACATGCCTCTGCTTTGGCTGCATGGAGAGTGACTTTTACAGCTGCTCTTGTTTGTTGTAGAGCCCATCCTGAAATGTCCCCACAGTCACCGGAGCAGTTTCAGTTCTCATTGTAAAATGAACTGTTTGAGAACCACATTTGTGCCAGAAACCCCCTAAGGCAGATCTCCAGCATAAAAACTGAGCTCCTGCCACTCAGAGCTTTACCTCTGGAAGTTGTGAGCATAACCTGAGCCAGGTTTGGCCTCTCTGTCAGCCACATGAAACACTTTTGTGTGTGGACACAGGGCAAGCTCCAAGTGATTTGAGGGAGGCCTCAGTTGATCTTGTTAATGCAGACACATTAACTAACAGATACAAAGCTTGAAATTCTCCTTCTATTAAAAAAGTACTGACTATCAAGCTAATGAAATACTTCTTTATCATCCAGAAATAAAAAGTATAATTTAAATTCACCATTTGCAGTGTCTATAAGTCCCAGAAGTTGTTATTTTCATTATTTATTTATTCTAAACCAATCACTTTGTTACCCAGACAAAAGCAGTTGGAGAAACCCGTCTAGAATTATTAAATTGATCTGTAAGAATTTTTTTTTTCTTTTGGCCATGCTGCCAGGTATGCCTGCTCTGCCAGGTACAGATAATCTGAATTTATTCCTCTATCTGCTCTCTCAGGCCCCAGAACTTCATTATGCTATAATCTCCAACTCTTACCATCTAAATTGCTAATTGTTTGGCTAATTCCTTTCTTAAGAAATGGGTGAAGACAAAGAAGCTCCTATCAGAGACTATAATGGGATAGAGAGCTCCTGTCAGTGATGTCAGTGGCCAGGATTTCTGGAGGACAGGGAGGAGTGTACAGGGCTGCTCTGCTGTGAAAATATATTTAACAAGGGGGAAACACTTGCACAAGCAGTGAGGAGTGAAGGGGGGGAAAGTGAGATACAAAATATAGACATGAAGATCGGAAAAGAAGGAGGGGGAGAAGATTTTCCGGGTGCTGGAGCAGAGTTTACCCTGCATTTTGTGGAAGAGACATCAGTGGAGCAGGTCTGCCCCCAGAGCCTGTGCAGAGGACCCTGGCAAGAGCTGAGTCCCCCCTGGAGCAGGGTTATGCTGCAGGATTGCAGCTCATGGGCACACACAGGTAGGAGGAAGGAGGGACAGAGGGGAAATATCAGGGACCAGCCAGAGCTCCCCATTCTCCATCCCCTCTGTGCTCTTTGGGGAGGATGCAGAGGAGCTGGGAATGAAGGTGGGCTTTTAATTTACTTCTCACCACCCAACCCTATTTTAATTGGCAATTAGTTTCCCCTAGGTAAGTCAGTTTTGCCCATGAAGGTAATTGGTAAGTGATCTCCCCACCTTTATCTTGACCCAGGGGGTTTTCATCTTATTTTATTCCCAGAGCTGGAGATGGAGTGAAAGAGCAGCTGGGTGGGGGCCTGGCAGCACAGCTAAAATTGGACAGGTGCTTCAACCAGAATAAAAGGTCCATTTTGAGAAGCTGGATAAGATAAAACTTTGTCCCTGCAAAAGATTTCTGTTGTCTATTTCTGGGAGAAAAGAGGAAGAAAAGAAAGGGAAAGGGAAAGAGAAAGGGAAAGGGAAAGGAAAAGGAAAAGGAAAAGGAAAAGGGAAAGGGAAAGGGAAAGGGAAAGGGAAAGGAAAAGGAAAAGGAAAAGGAAAAGGAAAAGGAAAAGGAAAAGGAAAAGGAAAAGGAAAAGGAAAAGGAAAAGGGAAAGGGAAAGGGAAAGGGAAAGGAAAAGGAAAAGGAAAAGGAAAAGGAANAGGGAAAGGGAAAGGAAGGAAGACATAGCCCCCAGGGAACTAAACTATTTGCCTGATACAGCTGGTGAATAAATAGTTGCCTGAAATATTAAGCCTTCACTTTATTGCTGATATTTTGTTTTGATCAGCTTTATAAACCCACAATATCCTCCTGCTTTCTAAGGTTTCTCCAGGAATTGCTGTCTGTGTTACCCCTCAGCCTGACCCTGGCTCCCAGAGCTGTCTCTGCCAAATCACCTGGCATTCTGAATTTAGCATTTACTGATTCCAGTCACTGAGAGATTTTATGGTGCTGTGGCCTGTAGGTGACACTCCATTCAATTCTGTCACTGTCCTTTTTTCCCAACACTTTTCCTTATTCAAAATGAAGAGCATGAGCACAAATTGGAAGTGAAAATTTCATACAACTACTCAAGTGTTTTACACCCTGGATTTTCTTGTTAGAGTGGTACAAGGGCAGAGAACTACTCATCTTTTCTTACAGAAAGCTACAGAGGCTGCAATATTTAAACCTGTTTATGAACCTGGGCAACCTTTAGGTCTTCTTTTCTAGTTTCTTTTTACTTACTTTTTTATATATATATATTTTAATGGAAATCACATCAGTGTAGCCAGCTAATGCCAAGTGTTCATTTAACCAGTGCCAGAAATGATTTCTCAAGCAATAAGTCAGAACCACACAGATCTTAAAATCTGAGCACGTATTTGTTCTTCTCTACCTTCCCAGGCTTAGGAGTAAATGTAAACTGCACTTTTAGATGTTAAAACATGATTGGTACATAATGTAGTCTCTTCATTCAATTCAACAGCTGCAAGACAAGAAATGGGTTCTTCAAAAGATTGTAAAGGGAAAAAAATCACAGGGCATTTCAGCTTTATTATAATAGACTTAAGATAATACAAGTACTTGAAACAACCCCAGGGGAAGCTTGGTAGGAACAAAATGAGAAAAATAAATAAATAAAGCATAGGAACAAATCCTACATGTTTTGCACTAGATTTTAGGAAGATTTCAGTTTTTTTTTAAAGGATTTTTTCAATTATATATCTCAATTATCTATTCAGATTTTAAATATCCCTATTAAAAGAATATATTGAGCTATTTCTCTGGTTGTATTTGCTGTTCATTCTAATCTATTAGTAGCCAACAGGCAAAAGTGCCAGTGCTTAATTATCTTGCTGGTGGGATGGATGGAGCCAACTGAACTTAAAAGACAGGAACTGTTGATTTAAACATTGCTGTGTTATTTTAATACAGCCACTTAAGCTATTTTAAGAATAGTGTAATAGGTGTTTAAATGTTAATGCTTCATTCCTTCTTTACAATTAATTTGACATAGTGGCCCTGATGAATGAATTATGAGGTAAAACTAACATATTCAACCAGTAATTGAATGTACTTTCTCAATTAAAATGGGCATCTACTTGTTTTCTCCTAAAAAAGTGAGCTGTTGGTAAGGATGAACCTATTTCCTTCAACTTAATTTTTAATAAATCAAGTTACATAAGATAAGAATTTTCTCCAATGGACATTTTTTAAAAATGCAAAGCTTATTCTGGGTTAAAAGAATGGTGCAATTGTATTTTCATTCTTCTGAATGGAAATTAGGAGAACATGTGAGGGACAATAACAACAGATCCAGTAAAGTGTGTTTGTGGTTGACTCTGGGATCTTCTCTGCTGAGAATCCAAGAGCAAGGTACTTAATAAAATCAATAATGTCTACTGGATTAAGGCCTACAGAAGGAAGGGAGGGAATTAGGGAATGGAATGGTAGTGGAATCAAAGCTATGAAGATAAGTCACAAAAATCAGAGAGATTTCTCAAAAATAAACAACTTTTCATGACAATTCTCTCAGACTGCAGGGCAGGTCACGTGGATCTTGAAAGGCACCAAAGATTCCCAAACTCTCTGCAACCTGTTCAAATATTTAAACATGATAGCTTGGGTTTTTTTAACTTTATCCCCAGATGGACCTTGGACCTTAAAGCCCATCCAGTGCCACCCCTGCCATGTCCAGGGACATCTTCCACTGTCCCAGGGTGCTCCAAGTCCTGTCCAACCTGGCCTTGGGCACTGCCAGGGATCCAGGGGCAGCCACAGCTTCTCTGGGCACCCTGTGCCAGGGCCTGCCCACCCTCACAGGGAACAATTCCCTCCCAATATCCCATCTAACCCTGCCCTCTGGCAGAGGGAAGCCATTCCCCCTTGTCCTGGTGCTCCATCCCATGTAAATTGTCTCTCTCCATGGTTCCTGTCAGCTCCTTCAGGCACTGAAATGTCACAATGAGGTCACCCCAAAGTTTCTCTTCTCCAGGATGAACATTACCAATTATCCCAGCCTTTCCTCATCTGCATCCCTCTCATATCCAACCCAGCCACTCTGGAGTAGTAACCCATTCTTTTTCCATGTAGCTCTTGACTGGTCAATCAGAAACTTCCAGTTTTGATAGGAAAGTGAAGAAAAACTGTTTATTTCATAGCAGTTGCAGGATCAGGGTCTAAATATTTGTATTTGCCTTGTAAAGTTTGCAGTGTCACATAAATAAATGAGCAGACTACTGAAAATTAAATCTTATGTTGCAACTAATTCATTTGCAATCATTTAGCACTCACTAGATTTTACACTAATTGCTCTATGAGATTAATGAATTTACAGAGCTCTTTGAGTCTCACATTTCTTGGCAGAGCACATTGCAAGGCGCCAATAAAAGTGGCCCACAAGCTACATCTGATGAGGGACATCTTCCAAAACCTCTGCCTAGGGACAATGAATGCCCTGCCCTGGAGTTTTCCACGAGTAGGCCGCCTCCAATGCAAAAAAAGAAAGCTCAGAATTGTTTACTTTTTTGAATTTCCTCAGGTTTCTTCTTATTATTTTATTGGATGACTCAAGGAGAGTCAGCATGCAGATCTTTAGGCATGTGCTGTCTTTTTGCCATTATCAGGGTAGAGTGCTGGCTTTTTGGAGAATATATTTTAACAGATCTGTTCATGAAGAGAAACCCTGAACTTTAAAAATTAGAGGTTAAAGTCATTCTGGTAGAAAAATGAATGATTGTATATTCAAAAGGAAAGACTGTTAGTCATAGTTGGAATTCTCTGACTCTTGTTTTCACAGAGAGCTCATTGATATTTATAGAAGTAACACATACAACCACACATATCCCTGAAATTTAAGGCTAAATTGAGATCACTGCTTTTATTTCCACTGGAGTTTTTCTGTTGAAGTCACTGGGGATTCATGCTAAGAAAAAGAGTTGTGGGGAGGCATAAGTTGTATTTAATGTCTGTGTGTGCATGGTGCACCAGGAGTTTTGTAATCAGAACAGCAGCATGTGGGCAAAAGCTTTGTCTACTGGGTAGTCAGAATTTCCAAAAGGAAAAGAATATTTGTTTAGGGAGGCCTTGTAATAATGGGGTTGTGGAATTGTTTATTCCTTGCCTATTTGGATGTAATCTTTCATGAAAAATATGACTTTTCCAAATATGAATTTCCCTGGTTCCTATTTCAGTACTTAGGCATGCTGGCTGCAAAGTCAGAGAAACATTTTTTTTCTCCCAGATTAAATGAAATTAATTTCTTCCATTTAGTTTTGCAGTTTTAACACAATTAACATGTTCTGAACCATTTGTAAACAGGCAGAAGGTGCCATCATCTTGGGGCCTTGGAGCAACCAAGGAAGGTGTCCCTGCACATGGCAGGGGGTGGAACAAAATGATCTATAAGGTCCCTTCCAACCCAAACCATTCTGGGATTTTGTGATTCATGATCAAGAACGATGTATATATGTCTAAGTCCTCCATGGTTTCCATTGCAATTGCCCTTTCACTTTTTCTTGCAGGTTGTTGGCTTTTTTTTGTGAACAGTCTGTGAGTGTGGCTTTGTCTCCAGGAGATGAGAGTGTGTGTAGGGGATTTACAGCAATGTGTCACCTCTAATCATCAGGTCCTTTAGGTAAAGATGAGTTAAGCAATGTCTGATTAAAAGATGGGAATGAAGACCTTAAGATGCAAAGGGGAGACTATAGCTTATCGTTCTGCATGCAGTTTAAATGACTGGTTCTGCACTGAAATGCTCCTGTTTTACACTGAGTTTCCATAAAAAAACAGTGGTTTTCTCTGTGTATTGGTCTGTGTTCTAGCAGAAGCAGCTGACAGCTGAATGGATTAATTCTTCCTGCCCCTCACACTGTTTGCATCCCTGGCTGCTGCTTTGAAAGGTTATTTTTATTTACTATTGACTTCCAATTTGATATTAATTTACAACAGAAAGAGCTGATCAAAATCATATCAAGGGAAGACTACTCCTATCTCAGCGCAGTGTCCCGTTGCTATGGGAACTGAAAAGAGCTGAGGTTTACACAATTACCAAAGTCTAGAATAATTCTGGTTGTCATCTGATGCTAGATAAGTCTACATGCACGAACACACAGCCACAGACACACAGGTACAGACAGACAATATCCACATCTAAGAGTGGTTGGCCATGATGTGAAAGGAAGATGCTCCTGGTTGCCACACCTTGCCTGAGTCTCATCTCTTGCTGCACAAACAATGGACATTTGTCGTGTCTGATCAAGTGTTTCTCATTTCAGAGCCCTAAAATCTGGAGAAAATCTGCAGTGATCCCAGGCAGGACCAGCATTCATCTCAAGAGTCCTGCAGCTCATCTTTTATCCCACTTCCAGCTGTTCCACACCAGACAGTTTTGAGGGATGTAGAAAGTAGCCTAAAACAACAGAATGCCCCAGGATTCCTGGGATCATCATAAAGAGAAGAAACTGTGTTCTGGAACTTGTCAGATCAGGGCAAGTTGCTTGAAATTCATTCATGTTCATTCATGTTCCATCTGCTAGGGAATCATGGAATCACAGAATCATTTAGGGTGGAAAACCCATCTGAGATCATCCAGTCCAACCATCAGCCAGCACCACCACTAACTCATAGCCTCAAGTGCCACATTTGCACATTTGTTGAACATTTCCAAGGCTGGAATGAGTTGGATCAAAATGTTTTCTGATCTTTACCTGCTTAGACAATCAATGCAAAAGACCTTGGGGTTGGAAGGACCATTGGAGTCACTGACCTCAGGGTCAGAAGGGAAGATTTATCTCCCTCCTGTGGATCAAGCTTCTATATACATGAAACTGTACCCATCTCTTGTATGATTTGTCTGGAATTCCTTCACCCCACTCCATCTTCCCACTCTCCATCCTCTTTGTGTAGCAGAGGCTGTGGGTTGGGTGTGGGGACAGCAACAATGTCTGTGTTTTGAGGCAGATGATGCATTAAGGTTTGGTTGTAATGGCTTGTCTACAGCAAGTTCTGATAATCACAGTGACTGTGAAATGGAAAGAAACACAGAATCCCAGAATGGGTTGGGTTGGAAGGAACCTTAAGGATCATCCTTTTCCACCCTCCCACCATGGGCAGGGACACCTTCCACTAGCCCAGGTTGCTGAGATTTTTTTTCAGTATGATGTACATCAGTGAGTGACTTATTCAGTTTAGGTCATATTTTGCCCTTTTTTTTTTCCAACACTTCTCATGGCTGTTGGTGTCATTGTTTGTTTGTTTGTTTTTTGTGTTTTTTTTTTTTTTTAATTTTTTTTTGTTAGGTTTCAAAATTTTACTCTTAATTATGAACATTATTTAGTGTCTTTAGTACAGCAGCACTGAAGTGACATGAGGTCAGTGCCAAGCTGCCCTACCTGTTATTCCCTAAAAATAATAATAATCAATTCACTGAGAACTCCAAGAAGAAAAGCCACTGATATTACTGAGTAGAGGAATAAAATGACATTTATTTGAAGTTTTAACTGAATTTTTCCTTTCAGTCGCATCCCTCTCACAGATTGGGCTGGCATTTATTTGGTTGTTTGGCTGTTTATTTTGCAGTGATACAAGCAAACAAAACACACCTCAGACAGTCAGTGAGGCGATGAAATTTAATTGATGAGTGCTTGTACCTCACTGCATTGCCAAAGGATTAACTTTTCATAACCTGGCAGGCAGAAAGACATTAATGTTATCAAAGACTGTTTCCCAAATCTGAATGAGTGGAAAATATTGGTATTTTCTTCTTCCAAAGCACCAAAGACTTCCAGTGAAGTTAATAACTTGAATTGGTCATAATCCTGTCCTGTTCTCTGGGTAGGAAATGGTTTGGATTTGTACTGATGAGGAGAGAGAGAAAAGGAGAGGGTAATTCCCTCAGGACTTTGGGGTGCAGCTCATCAGGTCCCACAGAGTTTTGGATGTTCAGGTTCCTCAGGTGCTCATGAACCTGATCTTTACTTACAGTGGGAGGGACTTTGCTCCCCGAGCCCCCATCCTGCTGTCCAGCCACTCCAGAGGTGTGGAAGCAGAAGTTGCCATTGAAGACTGAAACACAAAATTTGTTGAGCTCCTCAGCCTTCTCCTCATCCATTTTTACCAGTTTCCCAGCCTTGTTTCTCAAGGGGTGACACCTTCTTTGACCTTCCTTTCCTGGTTACCAGACGTGAAGAAGACCTTCCTGATATTCTTTGTGTCCCTTGCCAGGTTCAGTTCTAGCTTTGCCTTCCTCAGCCCTTCCCTACACAACCAAATTTCATCCCTAGACTCTTCCCAGGTCACCTGTCCATGTTCTCACTGCCTGTGCATTTGTTCCTGTCCCTTTGGTCTCACCAGCAGGTCCCTTCTCAGCCATCCTGGGCTCCTAAAGCTTTAGAAACTTCCAGGGAGTTCTTAAATTGCACTGAGATAACTATATCTTTCTAAATTTTTGTAATTAGCTTTTTGCTGGGCCTTTTGTTGAAAAAAAAATACAGTTAATTTAATTTTTAAAGGTATGCACTCAAAACATTTTAAGACAAAACTGAAGTTAGAATCCTCCAACCATCAAGGTTGGAAGAGACTTTTCACTTCATCCAGTCCAGCCATCAATCCAGCACTGCCACTGTGACCCCTGAACCACTGAACACATCACCCAGTGCCAGATGCCTCTTAAACTGCAGGAATGGTGAATCCTGTGGGCCCCCAGCTTCCCCAGGGGTGGTTGCAAACTTACAGAAAATGGTTTTTATTTGGAGTAAATACAGATGTTTTAAGAAAAGCTCTCTTTGTTTTTTAACAACACTGTTTAGGGCATTACTTCAGTCTAAATTGCATGAATAAAATAAACTCTGAAAGGAGAAGAGGGTCAGCCTGGACACCTCTGATATTAAATTGCTGTTTAGCAATTACAGGTCTGTGCTAACTGCCTTCATCCATTTTCACCAGGAAGGAAAGACATGATGTAACAGAAAATGAGTAATAAAAGCACGTTACAAGTTATAAACTTTCTGGATTTACACTTAAAATGTGATCAGTCTCATAGTCCACTTCTTTCCCCCTAGAAGCATGTCAAGATCTGTGATCAGGGCTTTCAGGGCAGCCCTGCACTGGACTGAAGGTTCTGAGGCTGTTGAGCTGGGTAAATGGAGGCTGGGAGTGCATCATCTTTCACTGATTGACGTGCTAAATTCCTCAGAGCACAACAAGTTAAGGACTAAGTAAATCATCGATTAGCTGTCAGCCTTCCTGGTCATCCTCCTGAAAGGGATTAGTGGCAGCCAGGGGCCAGAGAAGTGAGTCATGCTTCTACAAATACCTTTTGAACCAGGACAAAAAACTCCCAGGGAACACTTCTTCCATTTCAAAGCAGGGTTTAAGGCAATGGTGGTGCAGAAAAGGCTGGCTCCCTTCTCTCCTGTGCCTTTCCCAATGAAACTTTCATCAATAAAGAAAAACAGACTCAAAAAATTAGGAGAAAGTATCAATATGTTTCTGTTACACTGATTAAAAGAGGCAAGGGCTATGTGGGAAAGCAATTCCACAGATTTGGACAGCAGGATTCCATCTGGCTATGGAACCAATTATATTTGCATTTAAACAAATGTGCCAGACAGAAGGCATGGAAATTCTCCACATCTTCCTGGCAGCAAGCAGAACTTGCTGAGAAGCCTTTTATTGTTTGGTTTGTCTGATGACTTCTTTTATTAAATATTAGCTGTATCCAGAAAAAAGAAGAAAAAAAAAAAAGATAAAACCCAACAACTTTGCACTTCAGGGCCGCACACATTGATCCTTTAATCCAAGTTCACTTTTATACACTGTGCTTTTTGCCACATCCAAAATCAGACATCATTTCTGTGTCTGCTGACACTCTGCTCTTTGTTCCTCCTCCACAACTCACTCCAGCTTCAGAATTCTCCCAGGTCCCTCACCTATTATTAGATTATAGTGAAATATCTGTGTTTCATAGGAAAAGACCTTGGTGTGGGTCACTTCCTAAGGTTTCACTTTCTGTGTGATCACCCTTACAGTTTGAGTCTTCACAAAGAAGCAGTTCTTGTGGCCATTTTGAGGGAAATCTTATTCCACAAGCTGTCTGTAATTCCAATAATTGTGATTTAATTATGAACTCCCAAAGAGCTTTCTGGTAAGTGTAAATTCAAGAGGCACTTCTCATGAAGAAGGGGTTTCTTCCAGCATCTTCAGGCACTGTTTGATTGATAAACTATAAAATATTTTAGAAAGTAAAAATAGAAAATATTTTCTAAAATAACTGCATTTGTTTATTTCCTAAATCACTGCAATTTTAAAAGTTCACACACCTGCTCTGGAAAGCATTATTTTCTGTGTCTCTAAGTAAAATTGCAAAGAATTCCAATTTCAGGCATCCCAATGTTTTCCATGAAGTATATTTAAAAAACTTCTCAAACAAAACAAACAGGAGTTGCATTGAACCAATGGTGAGAAAAAAACACTTAAATTCTTGGAATTTTAAAAGTTTTTCTCTTAAAATTACAGCTGCAAAACTGATTTTCACTTATGTTGTGAGCTGCAAATAGGGAAACCATAGGAACTTTTAAAAATTATTATAAGACAGAGCCTTAACATGACCAGTTGAGCTTCTGGAGTATTTATTGTACAACCTGGTTGATGCTCATTGCCAGAAATATTCCTGTCTTCCTGTTCTTCAGGAATAACAGACTGGAGGTTGAGGCTTATTTCTTAAATCAGTACCTGTGTTATACAAATGAGTGGCATTAAACTTGTTTAATTTTTTTAAATCAGCCTTGTTTAAAAATAGTTTTGTTGAGTCCTTGTTGTACAAACTGCTCACATTTGCAGTCAGGGAGGAGCTCAGTCCTTCACAGTGATTGCTCACCTAAGTTCCACAAAAAAACCACAAATCATTGCAGTCTGCATTTACATTAATTAGAAAAGGCAAAATGCAGCAAGTTTTCTTCCCTTTTTTCTTTATTTCTATTTTTTTTTCCTTTGGGCAAAGTCTATTCACTAAGATTTGTAGAAAACAGATGTGATTCTACTTTAATGCATTCAGACTTCATTGCTTATTGAAATATTTGCATTACTTTGAATTTAGAAAATAAGCTTAAGCTGTTAATGGACTTTGAATAGAAAGATATAAAGAATCTCAGTCTTCACTGTTTCCTACTAATTACTAATTCTGTTTCCATAAGAAGGTTTAATGTCTTTGCCTAAAATTAACCATGAATGCCTTTTAGAATGTGTATTTAAAAGACCTCCTGCTGCTGTGGGAGAATTTTATTTTGTAGAATTCTTGTAAACATGGAACATTTAACTTGTGCATCTGCTTTGGATAATGGAAAATCCCTGGTATATACAGACACAAGAGTGTACACACAGGCATAAATATATATACACGTATATATGTAAAATATAGTGTCCATCTGCACAAAGAAGGGGTTTAAAATTGAAACATTAAATTAATTTCAAAGCGTTTTGGATGAGTTTATGAGCTGCATTTTGTTTCTCCTTTTCTTAGCTTGCATATGAAGGTTTCTATGTTATAGCTGAGTTACCCGAATGTCGTTTAGGAAACAGGTATGATGACTCATTTTCCAAGAAATATCAGATATCCACACTTCTGTCAGTAATCCTTTTCTCTTTGGACCAGACTGATTCTTCTTATCCAGAAATAAACAGAATTTAGACTGAGTTATGTATCCTTGTTGTGCAATGAAAGGACCCCAGACTCCACAGTAGATGTGTGCTATATGGATTCACTCATCCAGTGCAGATTTGGATGTAGTTTTTAATCCAAGTGTGTGAAACTGCTAAAGACAATGTTCCTAAATATCTCAAACACTGATGGATACGTTGCCAGAAAGCCCCCCCAAAATACTCTTGGCTGCTTTTTCTGTCATCTGCCTCTCCCATTTGCCTTTAGCCTGTGGGTCTCACTGGTCATTGGCATTTGGGAAATCTTTCAGTGGTGTTTTTCAAATAGAAAGTGCTCCAAAATCATTAGAAATTATGTAGCAACTTGTGCCCAGCTTGCTTGGGTGGAGCTCAAGCTATTTACTGGGGAATGGTGTATGATCCCTGGGTCTCTGTGTGTTCTGGCACATAAAGGGTAACAACTGCACCCAAGGTCCTGCTGGGAAGTCCAAAGGGAATTACAAGTTTTATCTCACCCAAACCCCCTGTGCTCAAGCTCATTCTGCCTTCCAAACCCATGGTAGATTTCTTTCTCACGTTTAGGTTAAACATTACACAGGAAATTCTTCCCTGTGAGGGTGGGCAGGCCCTGGCACAGGGTGCCCAGAGAAGCTGTGGCTGCCCCTGGATCCCTGAAATTGTCCCAGGCCAGGCTGGACAGGGCTTGGAGCAACCTGAGCAAGTGGAAATGTCCCTGACTATGGCAGGGGTGGCACTGTGTAAGCCCAAAAATCCCTTCTGACCCAAACTGTTCCAGGATTCTGTGACTCTATGAATGTAACCCTAAAATGCACAGGCTGCAGGAAGGATTTCTGTGTCATTATTTTAGCTGCATTATAATAAGGCTTTTCTGCAGTTGGAACAACTGCTTGGATACTCATGAATTTGTTAATAACTTGACTGGGCCAGCAGCAAATGCCCAGCTTCACACACAAGGTGGGTTCCCTTTAGCTCCTAACATGATCCATGCATGGAGCACATTCCTGCAGCATCATTGTGCCATCTCCAGAACTCACTTCAGTTCTTGGTGAACTCATTTCAATTACTAATCTAGAAGGCTTCTACTCCAGGAAAACAAAG
>WBNO01013578.1:0-72099 GCA_013400575.1 Peucedramus taeniatus
TTATATATATATAAAGTATATACTTATATACTTTATACTTATGCTATACTTACACTTTTTAAAGCTTATTTTTAGTTTCATTTCTCTCTCAACAGTGTCTATCTTATTCTATAATATTTCTAGGCTAACATTTCTTATCTCAGTGTTTACATATAAATACATACTATGTGAACCTTCTGACAGATTTTAAGAATTTTGTATAAATCCATTTCCCACACTGCAGGAAGCTGTGTGTGAGCAGCAAACCTGCTCCTGGTTGTTTTTATGGATCTACAGGTCAGCAGGAGGAAACCAAACCATTAGGGGTTCCCATGCCTCCATCCTTCTTCACTGGGCTGCTAGGAACATGCTGAAGAAAATTTGCCTTGTCAAGAAGAGAGGGTTTTCCCTCCACATTCTTTCATTCCCACTTATTTGTAAAATATAACTTGATAGCTGTGCTGTAGTGTGCTAATTACACCTTATTTTGTGGCTGAACTTCATATTTGCAATATAATTGCATCAGGGTGGGAAGTGAACAGTGGAAATAGCTCAGAAGGCAGCCTGATGTTTCTCACAGGGGGTCTGTATGCTAAAATCTTTCCCTTCTCCTGTGTGCAAACACTGCAAACCTCACATAAATACCTCTCCAAGCCAGGCAGCCTTATTGATCCTTTGACAGGAATTATGTGGCCACCCATTCCATTCTGTCCTGAGCTTCACTATCAGCATAGGAAATCAATACAACCTCTCAAAAGCAGAATTATAGCAGCTCTTGGCAGCTTGGTGATTTTTGGCTGGGTAATCAGAGCTGAAATACCAGTATACAACATAAATTCCTTGTCTTGAGCTTGCTGAGTTATTTCCTTTGTGACTCCCAGCCATGGGGCTTTGCCATGAGCAGAAAATGCTGTGCTTGGTGAGTTTATTGAACCTCTGATCACAGAGGCTTTGACCTCTGTGCAACATCTGATGAGAGGATTTGGGGTTTTTTTGCCCCAAAATGAGTGTGATGAGGGCTGGACTTTGGGTTCTTTCTCTGCCCTGGCACGAAATTTTCCAAATTGCTGCTGAGAGGTGAAGCAGCATTTGGAGCTCTCCTGAGGGATGGTTATTTGCATCCTGTCTCCAGCACAGTCCCCTGGGTGTGCTGTGTTTGACGAGGCAGGAGGCAGCTGGCACTGCTGCCCTGTCCCCATGGGACCCTCTGCAGCTGAGTCCCCTCCTGGCACAGTGTGCCCTGGGCTGGCACTGGGGTTCTGGGGCTGTCACCCCACACTGCTGCCTGTGCCTGTGTGTTTGGGGTGTAGGGACTGCCCTGGGTGAGCTCTGGGGCTCAGGGCAGGCTGAATGTGGTGCTGGTGAGAGCAGCTCTGCTCCTGCCATGAAACTCCATCCATGGGGGATGTGGGGCTTCGGGCATTCAGGGTGGAAGCTGAGAGGATGGGGAGTGCTGGGAGGCAGGGTTGGTGCTTCTTCTAGAACCTGGCCCTAGGAAGATGTCAGATTATGCTCTTTTCTGACCCAGAGATGGGGCAACTGAGAGGTGTTTTAAAAGCTCTTATTCTATTTCTAACAATACAATAACAATATTCTACTTTAACAATGAAATTTTGCACTGAATTTCAGTACCAAAAAAATTCCATAATTAAATGTTACTCCCCATCATCCTATATACAGAAACTCAAGTCTGTAGTACAATTATACTACCCCAGTACCCAATAAAAATAAAATTACTAACCTAAATAAATTCCCACAGGAAGGGGAGTGATGTGCTTGGGGAGAAGCCTCCAAGCCCCAGGCAAGGGGAAGTGTCTGTGTGCCCAGGCTGTGGCAGAGCTGGGAGGACACCTCAGAGATGGGAGCACTCCTCATTTGGCTGCTTGCTGGGGGAAGGGCCCTCAGTGATGCCAGAGGGATGACAGGGCTTGGATTTGGATTTTGGGCAGTGAAACTGATGCCTTGTGAAGGCTGCCCTAGAACAGAGACTGGACAGAGTTAAAGAATAAAGCAGGGATTTATTAGGAGGCCTCAATGGATCCACCTTGGGCAGCACAAGAGCCCAGCCAGGGCTGCACCCAGTGTGAACCAAAATGGTCACAAAATGCACAACCAGTCACAGGGTCTGTCACTTTGATCAGTTCTGCTCCATTTGCATCTTGGAGTTCATTGTCCAATTACAGCTCCAGCCCATGCAGTCCCATCCTCCTTGTTTTTCTCTCTTCAGCCCACGTTGTTTGTGCTCTTGGGCCTGAGATTTGGATCATTTGTCGTTGGTCCCCAGCTAGAGCAGGAATTGTTTTGTCTCCCTACTCTGTGCAGAGCTCCCCATCCCCTCATATGAAACCCAGACCCACACACTAAAGCAGCACAGAACCTGAAAAATATAAAAGCCAAAACCTGAGGCATCAAAATGGAGTGTGCAGAGCTCCGTGGTGGGTGAATCATGAACCTGCTGTGCCCCCTGGGGACTCACTCCCTCCAGGTGTGTCCTGGGGAGGTTGGAGTGTCTCTCGTTCCCCTTCAGGCAGGGAATGAGTCCAGGCTGGCAGGAGCTGGGCAGGCACAGAGAGGCAGTGCTGGCAGGGATTTCAGTGCCTGCATACCCTGAGATGAGGAGGGGGGGTGGGCAGGGATCCCCAGCCCTGAGCTCTCCATTTCTGGGGCTGTGGGCAAGGAAGGCTTTGTGGCAACACGTGGGAGGCTTGGCTGGGAGAGGCTGGAGATGCAGAGCTGGAACTCAGTTTGCTGTGGCTGCATCTTGTCAGTGCTGCTGCCATCCTCTTCCTGAGGCAGGAAAATGAGATTCCTTTTCCAGCAGGGATGAAATCCCCATCCCTCTGGCCCCTGGTGCTGATGGGGGGTTGGACCATCCTTTGCTGACTCCAGCCTGAGCCCAGAGCTTGGGGGATGGATGCACATCCATCCTCTCCCCTCTCTCCACTTCTCTTCCTTTCCCATTCAGCCACAGCTGTGCCCAGTCAGATGCAGCTCCTGGACTGGCACAGAGCCACCAGAGAACCATGAGGGGCTCAGGACCCTCCCCACTGCTCCCTTTCTTTGACACCAGCAGTGGAAGGGTTACAACAAAATCCGTCAGTGCAGAGCTTGTAGAATTCCAGCTCCTCAGTGTGCTGGAGAGAAACGCAGCAGGAATTGGAAATATTTGACCCCGGTAATGGGGTGGCATTGCTGGACATTATTTTGGACATGGTTCATGGAGCCTGGGGGGGTGAGGGCAGCTCTGGGTGCTGCAGCCTTGGGGTCACATGAGGACACCATTGGGAAGGCAGGGATGCTGCTCCAGCCTTGTCTTGTGGAGGAAAGGAGTGGATCTCTCCTGGTGGATGCTCCTGGGGAGGAACCAGCCCTCCTGCATCACCTGGAGGCTCCTTCCCTTCCCTCCCACTGCAGGTCCTGTCTCTCTCAGAGCTCACGGTGACATCCTGTGGTTTCTGTGTCCCTTGAGGAGCTGGTACAGGGCTGGCCATGGGGACAGGAGCCTGCTGTGACAGCTGGGCTGTGCTCCCCAGCTGCTTCCTTCACAACCTCTGATCCCTTTCTAATCATCTGCCCAGCTGAGTCAGTCCAGCGGGGCAGCAGCAAAGCCAGGTGAGGAAATGCCTGCTCAGGGAGCTGAATCGGCTCCCTGAAGCACCAATCGACCTTTAGACCAAAATTAAAGGAGTGAAGGCAGTTCCCTCGTTTTCAGCTCATCTTCCTCAGCCAGTGCTGTTCCAGTGCCAGGGTGAGGAATCACCTCCTGCAGTAAGTGGCTGCCGTGCAGGTGCTGTGTGAAGCTGCCCCTGCTCAGCTCCTTCCTCCCACACTTGTGGCTCCCCTTGGGGGTCCTGCAGTGCTGACAGCTGGAGAAGGTCCCTTCCTTCCTCCACCCCTTTCCTCCACAAGACAAGGCTGGAGCAGCATCCCTGCCTTCCCAATGGTGTCCTCATGTGACCCCAAGGCTGCAGCACCCAGAGCTGCCCTCACCCCCCCAGGCTCCATGAACCATGTCCAAAATAATGTCCAGCAATGCCATCCCATTACTGGGGTTGCTTTCCAACTGGGAATGCAGCCTGGAGCATTAGGATTGCCTGAACATACCCAGACCAGGGGGTCAGTGTGGCCTGGATCCCCAGCATGAGCCCAAATTGTTTTCAAGCCCGATGGGACACACCCTTGTTAGATAGGAAACAACCTGGAGTGTCAGTGAAAAGCCCTTTGTTTCTTTTGGGGCACTTTAATTGACTTTGCATCCCTGCAGCAGCGCAGGAGCCTCTCGGGCACCGCTGCTGCAGCTGCCCCTGGCGCAGGGCAGCGTTCCAGTCACTCCTGCAGTGACACAGGGGATGGCTCCCACTCCCTACTGGAATTTCATGTGCACATACTCGGCCCCGTACTCCTGGTAGTCGCCCTTTGTCATCCACGTGTGCTGGAAGGACGTGAGCGAGGCTGCCATGGAGCCCCCGGCCCAGGCCGCGCCGCCCCTCCGGGGGTTCGCCAGCACCTCGATGTGCACACCTGCTCCTTGGAAAAGGAAGTTCAGCTCCAAGCACATCCTCTCGGGAAAGCCAGGAAACATGGAGGAGCCTCCTGAGAGCACGATGTTGCCCAGCACGTGCCTCCTGGCGTGCTCGGGCACGGTCTGGAGGCTCTGCCCTGCCAGCTGGTGCAGCCCGGGGCAGCCGAGCCGCAGCAGCTCCGGCCGGAACAGCGGCTCCGGGCAGCAAAAGCGCTCCTTGCCCAGGGTTATCCAGCGCCCGTCGGGGGTCTGGAATCGGGCTGGGTGTTGGAAGCTCTTCTCCCGGAGGTCTCCCTCGTAGTCCAAGGACACGTAGCAGCATTGCTCCTTCAGCTGGGTCAGCGCCTTCTTCGTCAGGGCCCGCAGCGCCGAGGGCTCCGTGGGGCTCTGCAGCAGCAGCCGGTGCAGGTGCCTGGACAGGTGGTCCCCGGCCACCCCCAGGCAGCGCGTGGCCTTCCTCAGGGTCTGGCCCCCACAGACGGAGGTGACGTGGGACACGGCTGCCCCGGCCTCCACGGCCAGCCCGGTGACTCGGCCGTGGGCGCAGAGCGACAGGAACCCGGTGTTGGCCACGTGCAGGGCGGGCACCCCGAGGCTCTCGAACAGCACCTCGGCCGCCTTCGCCCTGTCGGTGGCGGGGCAGGACGGGGACTCGGCCAGCAGCACCGGGTGCTCCTCTGGGGACACTTTGAGGCAGCAGAAGAAGAGGTGGCTCCACAGGGTTTTCATGCCGTCCCAGTCCTCAACGAGGCCGTACTTGAGCGGGTAGCAGCGTGGGGCTGCGGCCGAGCACCGCGGGCTCTCGGTGCCAGGGGAGTGCTGCCAGGCATCCCTCGGGGTGCCCGTGCTGCAGGGCTGCACCAGCACCGTCCTCAGCACGCACTGGGGCTGCTCCTGGCCCGCAAAGCCCCCGCGCGTGAAGCGGCTGCCGCTGTCTATGACCACCGCGGGCTTCAGCATGGCTGGCGCTCCGCAGGGATGCCGGGCACGGAGGAAGAGCCTGCAGGGGAACAGGAGGGGTCTGGTGAGGGCAAACCAGGCTCAGGTGCCTGCTCTGCAAGGGGGGTAGCTCAGCCCCGCTGGAGGACAGCAGTGTCTGCTCTGGAAGTGCCTGGCTGTGTCCCTCCTGTCTCCCTGAGCATCCCTCCTTGTCTCTATCCGCAGAAGTTTTCTAACAGTGCAAGGACAGAATTTCATGGGGTTTTAAGGAAGCAAGTGAACACTGGGCAGAAAAGTTGAATGGTTGGATCAAATCCTGGCCTGTATCTGAGGGAGAGGGGCCAGAAGATCAAAGGAGGTGACTCTTCTCATCTACTCTGCTCTTGTGAGACCCCGTTTGGAATATTGCGCACAGTTCTGGTGTCTCCAGCATAAGAAGGACATGGAGCTGTTGGAGCAATTCCACAGGAGGCCACAGAGTTGCTGAGGGCTCTGGAGCACCTCCCCTTTGGAGACAGGCAGAGAGAGCTGGGGCTGCTGAGGCTGGAGAAGAGAAGGTTGTGTGGAGACCTCCCAGCACCTTCCCAGTGAGTGAAGGAGCTGCAGGGAAGCAGGAGAGGACTCTTCCTCAGGAACTGCAGTGTCAGGACAAGGGGAATGGGATCAAACTGAAAGAGGAGAAATTAATGCTGGATATTAAATGCAGGAAATTGTTCCCTGTGAGGGTGGGGAGGCCCTGGCACAGGGTGCCCAGAGCAGCTGTGGCTGTCCCTGGATCCCTGCAAGTGTCCAAGGCCAGGCTGGACGGGGCTTGGAGCAACCTGGGACAGTGGAAGGTGTCCCTGCCCATGGCAGGGGGGGATTGGAGCTGGATGATCTCTGAGGTCCATTCCAATCCCTTAACATCCTATGATTCTATGAATGCTGCTGCCAGCAGAGCCCTTAGCACACAGAGAGGAGCTGAGAGGATCTGTGATCCCAGCTGGCAGACAAAGGCAGGAGTTGGGCTGCCTCTGTGTGTCCAGGCACTTCTGTGGCTCCCTGTGCTTCCCAGACCTGCTCCTGTGGCATGGTGTGCCTCCTGACCCATCCTTTGGGCACTCTCCAGGCCAGGTGACCCCTTTGTTCTCCCCAAAGCTTCTCACATGCCCCTCTGGATGCACTTTTACACCCCCAGTGTAAGCACATGTCAGAAATTCATCAGGGAATCTCTCATGGGAGCAGACAGGCTGGGCACTGTTTCCCTGGGCAGAGAGGGCACAAAGCCAGCCCCTGCCTGGGTCTGCCAGTGGTGGTGGGGGGGTCCCTGGAAGGAGCTGCCAGCACCCAGGGGCCACCTCAGGCTCCCAGCCTTGTCCCCAAGCCCTGCAGTGAGCAGAGCAGTGAGTGAGGGGGGCACAGGGGATGCTGTGCCAGCCCTGGGGCCCTCCCTGGGGCTGGGGGCTGTCCCCGAGAGTGACCTTGACCTTGTGGCCTGTGTCCATCTGCCCTCTTGCAGGGCTCTGAAGCTGACAGTGCTGGGCCTGGGCTGGCAGTGCTGGGGCAGGAGTGCCCATGGAACCATGGCTGCATTCCCTGCTGTGATCTCACAGCAACGCGCCCCGAGGCTTCTTCTGCCCCACGGTGTCACTTCTGGTGATAATTAAAATCGGATTGAAACCCACCCCGTGTGGTTTATTTAAGGGCCAGCCCTCTCCAGGTGTGGCTCTGCTGCCCCTGCACAGAGGCAGATCTGACAGATGCTCTCCCCTCTCCCCCAGAGATACGAGACAGCCTCGAAGATGGAGCAGTTCCTGACGCGGTTCCTGCTGCGGGAAACCCTGCACCAGCTGCGGTCCCTGCAGGCGTCCCTCGAGTGCGCCGCGGACACCGTGGAGGAGCAGGCGGGACGGGACAGGTACGGGCTGGGCTCTGCTGCCCCTGTCCCCCCTCACCCGGCGGGACAGCCAGCAGTGGCACCTGCCCTTTCCCAGCCCGGTGTGGAGCTGACACCTCTAGGAATGACCTCAACCCCTCCTTTTGCCTTTTTTTGTTTTTGGTTTTAATTCCAGGAAGGAGGTCAAGAAATCGGAGGCTTCGGTTGGCCTGAGGTCAGGGAGGCGGTGCGGGCGCAGGGGACAGAAGAACATCTGCCTGTCCCCAACAGACCCCTACTCTGGGATGCTGACAACAGGTACCTGCTGTTCCTCAGGTTCTTTGTGTCCTGCTGGAGCCTGGAGGGGCTGTGGGACCAGCACAGAGTCACAGAGTCAGTGAGGTGGGAAATGATCTCCAAGATCGAGTCCAACCGTTCCCCCAGCACTGCCAAGGCTACCACTAGCCCATGTCCCCAAGTGCCACATCTCCAGCAGCACTGGGCAGTGAGGGCTCCTCCAGGATGGAGCTTGGAGCATCTCACCCAGATGCCAGCTGGGGAAGCTGTTCGGATGCTTTGGGAGCTTCTGGGGAAGCTGGAAGGATGTTGTATGTCTTGGGCAGTAGAAAAAAATCAAGGTTTTTTGATTAAATTAGAGGTTTAGAAGATTTTCTGGGTTTTGGGTCTTGAGGAAGCTTTGGCTATGACAAAACTGAGCTTTTTTTGGGTGACACCTTTGCCCTGCAGGTGTTTGTGTCGAGGACAACAGCCAGTGGATGGCTCAGATCAACAGGCTCCAGCAGCTCATCGAGAAGCTGGAGTGCAAGGTGTGTGCCCAAGGGGGTGCTGGGACACCTGGGCACGGCCAGACCAGTGCTGGGACCCCCCCTCCCGTGCCAGCAGCCCCCCTCTTGAGCCCTGGCATTGCTACAGAGCTGCACCCACGCACCGGGCCCAGCCCTGCATCCCCCCAGCTCTGCTGACTCTCCTGCCTTCCCCGGGAGGCCCCACTGACCCCACTGATGTGCGGGGCACGGCCCTGCCCTCCCCCAGGTAGCACAGGGAGCATCCCTGGGGCGGTACCCGGCTGTCCCCGGGGTTGGTGCCTGTCCTGATGCAGAGCTCTCCAGGTAACTCTGGTTTTTCCCGGTAATTCTGTTTTTTCCCCGGTGCTAACGCAGAGCCCTCGCCTGGAGCCGCTGAAGGAGGAAGCGATGAGCAAAGGACAGGATGCAGTAAGTCCCTGTCGCTGTCGCTGTCGCTGTCCCTGTCCCTGTCGCTGTCCCTGTCGCTGTCCCTGTCCCTGTCCCTGCAGTGACCCCTCTCACACGCTGCCCCTGTGCCCAGCCTGGAGCTCCGCTGATGGAGCAGGCTGGGATTCAGGGCTGGGACCATCCACGGGACAAACGCAGCTCCCTCGTGTCCCTGCCAGTCCCGTCAGTGCCCACAGCCAGCCCAGGGGAAGGCGACCCTCTGCTTGTGAGAGCCCAAATCCCCAGGGGTGCTCGGAGTGCCCACGGACCCAGTGGGGGGGTCCCCAAGCCCCTTTCTATGGGGGATCTGCAGCAGGACCCCACGGGATCATGGAGCATCTCCTGCTGCTGCGGTCCCTGCAAGGACAGCCTGTCCGGGTGCGGAGGAGCCGCTTTGTGTCCCCGCTGTGCCCAGCACGGCGGTGCCAGCCCCACCGCGGTGGCACCGGATGGCACACGGGGGGAGCAGGGAGGGCACAGCCCCTGACACCGCGCTGTCCCTCGGCAGCACATCCTGGTGGCCAAGAGGCAGATCTCGGTAGCCGCCAGCAGCATCGAGGAGTTCCGGCAGGCGATCCGCTCCTACACCGAGGGCACGGCCGGGCACAGCAGCTGCCTGCAGTAAGGGGGGGTTCTGGGGGTGCTTGGGGGTGCTCTGGGGGTGTTTGGGGGTGATCTTGGGGTGCTCTGGGGGTGTTTGGGGGTGTTTGGGGGTGTTTGGGGGTGATCTGGGGGTGTTCTAGGGGGTGGCTCCCCCAGAAATGGGGGTTTTAACACCCTCGGAGGACACAAGTGTTTGTGGGGGTGTTTTGAGAGCTGGCCAGGGCAAGGCTGGGCTCGGGGCTGGCAGGCAGGATCAGTGTCACACAGTGTCCCCGCAGTACCATCCCACCTGCTGCAGGTACTCCCAGTAAGAACCAGTGCCCGGCGAGGAGTGGGGGTTGTGCCAGCAGGGGTGGCTGTGGCGGGGGCCTGTGAGCTCCTCNAGGGCGATGGGAGGGTCAAGGGCAGAGCTCCTGCAGAGCTCTGACTGATGGAGAGCCTGTGGGAAGCTGCCACGAGCACCTGAAGCTGCCCCTGGGTGAGGCTGAGGCTGCCCCAGAGCCCTGCAGGGCCATGGCAGTGCCAGCCTGGCCCTGATGGCACAGCTGCTCCCTTCCCTCTCCCACGGGACACTCCAGGCTGCTCCCAGCAGGGAATGTTCCTGCTGTTCCCATTTCAAGTGTCCTTTCTCAGCTCTTCACTTTCAGCAGCACAAATTCCCATTTCCAGTCCAAACAAAAGGAAGATGCTCGCTGTGACACGTGCTGGAGAGAATGGGAGGCTTTTTCTTTGGAATTGATGGGCTTTTTGTCATCGGGGCTATTTGTGGAGACAGCAGGGTGGCGTTGTGTGGGCTGGCTCCCCACGTGAGCCCTGAGCTGGAGGCCAGGCTGGGACACTCCAGGGAATCCCAGAGCCCGTGTGGGAGCAGGGCACACGGCCCCAGAGCTGCTGGGTGACACTCTGGGCTGTCCCCCCGGGGCTGGGCCCCCTCCAGCAGCTGCAGGAAAGGCTGGGCCTCAGCTGGAATTGCTGCTGCTGCAGCCCAGCACAGCTGCTCCCCTGGCCCTGCACCCCCAGCACTGCAGCTACCCCTGGCTGCCCCCAGTGCCAGCCCCAGCCCCCTGGGCACGAGGGAATGTGGGAAGCAGCACTCTGGGGGCAGAGAGCTGTGGGTTGGAGCTGGGAGCTCAGCTCCTGTGCCTCAGTTTCTCCCATGTGAAGGGGGACAGGGGACACACACCTGCTCCGAGGGGCTGCAGGATGAGCTGTGGCACTGCTGGGGAGGAGTAAGAAATAATCAAACACTCAATGTGCTGGCTCCTGGGCAGCAGCAAAGACCAGTGAGGGAGCTGCAAAGCTCCTCTGCCAGCTGGACACAGGTGGGGGAGCAGGATTTGGGTTTGGGATCCTCTGGAGCTGTGAATGCACCCAAGCTGTGCTTTGGGAGCCTCGTGGGGAGGCTGATGGGCACAGCAGTGCCCTGCTGCCCCAGGCTGCTGGGGCACACGTGGCCACACCGTGCCAGGGCCGTGCCAGGCTCGTGCCAGGGCCGTGCCAGGGCCGTGCCAGCCTGCCCAGCCCGGCTCAGGGTCACTCTGTCCCCACAGTGTCTCTGCCTGCAAGCTGAGGGACGAGGCCTGCTTCATCCTCTATGAGTTCTGGCAGGACGTGACCTCGTGGAGAAGGTGGGACAGTGCCCACGTGTGGGGCTGGGGGGCTCAGAGGGGGTGCCCACTGCTCCTTTTCCTTGCCCAGCCTGTCCCCCTGTGTGCCCTGGGGCCATCTGCAGCTCACAGGGGTGAACATTCCGATGAAGGATTTGGGGAGCAGGGCAGGAGCAGGGGCTGGTGCTGGGGGTGCAGAAGCTGCCCTGTCCCTGGGTGTGGGCAGAGGGTCCTGGCACCACATCCCTCAGACCCTACACCCTGTTTTACAGCCACTTGCAGTCCAGCTGCAGCAAGACTTTCCAGCAGTCCATCCTCAGCTTGCTGGAGTCCCCGGAGCTGCTGACCACCATGCTCTTCCCAGGTGAGGCTGCCTCAGTCCTGCCCTGGCTGTGCTGCACAGGGCAGCAGCAGGGCAGGAGCAGGCTCTGTGGCACTGTGGCTCCCTTCAGAGCAGAAAATTGGTTTGGGGATGACCTAAGTGAGGTTTTTCAACCCATTGTCCCCAGCAGGTTTGGCTGTGTGAGCTGGGGTCTGTTCCCTGCCCAAGGGTGGGGACAGCCAGGAGCAGGGACACTGCCCGGGTAGCAGATAAGCTGGGTCTTGTCCCAAATACAGCTGGTGCCTCGATTTGTGTTTCCCCTGAGCCCTGACCCTGCTCTGCCAAGTGCTGGTGCTCCCAGGTCAGTGTGTGACAGCCCTGTGCTGAGGCAGGGGGAGGCCAACACAGGGAATGTGCCCATTCCCAGGGTACCAATGGAAATGGGACCAGGTGTGGGGACTGGGAACCAAATTCAGCCTCAGTTTGCTTTCAGGGATCACTTCAGAATCTTGTAAATGTTAGTCCATAAAACATGGATTAATGTGAACTGAACACTGGGCTGCTCCCAACTTGCCAGTGCCCCTGACCACGTTCCCAGTGCTCTCCTGCAGAAGCTGCCACAGCTCCAGGGGATCCCCCCTCTCCAGGCTCCCTGCCCGGGGTGGGGTGGGTGCTTTAGAGCCAGGGACCTGCAGGGTGAGGTCCCCATCTCTGCCACCCCAAATCCCCGTTCCCAGCTTCACGCTGCCCTCAGCTCCCTGCTCTCCCTCTCTTCCCAGCTTCCTGGTGGATCATGAACAACAACTGACCCGGGGCAGCACCTCCAGGACACCATCAGCATGCGGGAGGACGTGGAACCCTGGGCACAGCCTTTGTCACCTTTGTCACCTCCCTGTCCCTCCATTCCCTCCCGTGGCCGGCGGGGGCTGCCTGCCCTCGGCCTTGCCAGTGTTTTGCTCCTTTGCTCTTTTCATGTTAATTTATTTATTTATCCTGCTCCTAAGCCAGTGTCCGAGCTGCCTGGGGGAGCCGTGGGTGGGGTGGAGCACTGGGCTGGTGCTGTGTGCCAGGAGCTCTCAGTCCCCCTGGCACTCAGCTCCTCTTGCTCCTGCCTCTGAGGCTGCCCAGGCGTGGGCAGGGGGGCACAGCCCTGGCCAGCTGTGACAACCTGCCCAGGGAGCCAGGTGGCCTGATAAGGATTGTCAAGAGTGTTTTATAGGGAAAAAAATATCTCATGAAATGCTTCTGGCAAGGTGTACCTGATCATGGCCTGCCACGCTGGCAGCATGTGCTGTGGCTTTGAGACTGGCTTTGTGCCCCACCAGCTGTGCCCATGGCTGGACCTGTCCCCAGCACCTCCCACTCCCAGGGAAGGCCAGAGTGGCTCCAGTCTCTGCTGCTCCTCAGCTCCCATAACCCAGCCTTGGCACCGGGCAGTGGTGCCTGAAGCTGGAGCTGAGTCAGTGGGGAGGGGTCTGAGCTGGGGGCACTGAGTGAGGGGGGAGGGCTGGAGCAGGACCCCCCCTGCTCCAGGGTGGCACTGGGGGTTTCCTTGGTGGTGCTGCAGCAGCAGATCCTCTGCTGAGCTGGGGAAAATGCATTGTCACAGCCAGTGTGGAGGGAGTGGGAGGGCACCAGCCACCCTCCTGGCATGGAAAACACCATCCTTGTGCCCCTGCCTGTCCTCAGTACCAGTGTGGCACCATGGGTGCCTGCACCCAGGACCTGCTGCCATCCCCAACCTCTTCTCCCACTCCCTGGGTGCTGCTCCACCAGAACCATCAATGTGAGTGTTTCTGCCCCAGTCCCTGGATGCAGTTGGGAAAATCTGTGCCTGAAGGGGCAGTGGGTGCAGCTCCATCCTGGGGACCCCCATACACACCGTGCTGGGGGGGTCTGACACGGTGTCACCCGCAGGGGGTGGCAGCACAGGAGGGGTCACTGGCTTTTAGGGTGCTTGTTTTGCTCCAGCAGAAGCTGCCTGGGTTTGGGGTGCCGGGGGGTGACGTGGCTGATGGCAGGAGCAAGCTGCAGAGATGGGATCAGAGAAGCTCCTGCTTGGAGGGACAGCAGCTGCTGCTGCCAGCCCAGCTGGGCACTGCCAGCCCCTGCCCAGGGCAGGCTCAGCACCCAAACACAAATGCCCCTCCCAGGGATGGGGGTGCAGAGCCTGTCCCTGTCCCCACGGGGACCCCACTGTTTATCAATCCCTGCTGCTGTCCCTGGCCACAGCCAGGATTTGCTGTGCCCATGGGGCAGCAGAAGTGGCTCAGCCTGGGCAGGGGCAGCTGCTGGGCCCAGGGCCACATTCCTGCCCGTGGGAGTGACAAACAGGGGATGCAGGGATGGGCTGGAGCCACAGCAGCACCGTGGCCATCAGGAAGGGCTGAGCTGTGCCAGGGCACAGCCAGGGTGGGTCAGAGAGGGGCACCCAGGGCAGCCCCAGGGGCAGAGCTGCAGCAGGCACTGGTTTGGGATTGCTGAGCTGCTTCCCCAGCCCCATGTGGGGTTCACCCCTCAGTTTGGGGTTCACCCTCAGTTTGGGGTTTCTTCACCACTGGATTGTCTGCAGCAGCCTGGAGACCAAAATCCCCAGATTAAGCCAAGGTGTAGGCAGGGGGCATCCCTGGGGGGCACAGGGCTGGCAGTGGCAGCCAGATGTGACAGCACCCTGCAGGCTGCTCTGTGCTTGCATAAAAAAAAGATCATTTAAAAAAAGCTCAGACAACAACACACTGAGCTATAAACTCAAAGAAATCACTGAGGATAGGGCTGAACTCCAGCTCTACCTGCATTTGCTCCCAGGCTTTGCCCAGAGCATCACCACCACAGGGGAGGCAATTTTTGTCCCTAAAACCCCCTGGACAGTGTTCCCCAAAAACCCCAAGAGCTGCCTGAGCACTGCTGAAAGCCTCTGCCCCTTCCCAGAGAGAAGGGGGAACTGGAGGATGAATATAGTCTTTTTATTGACTACTTTTGAGTAGAACAAACTAAATACATCTGTAACAGTTTGGGTTCCTTTATACAGGACATTAAATAAGTTATGCACAGGAATGAAGTAACAAATTTCTATTACAGAATTAAATGTCAAAAAAAAAAATAGAAACCTTAACCCAATGTCTTCCCACACCCCAAGTTCACATTTATCATTCCATCTTTTAAAAAAAACAACAAAAAAGAAAAGAAGCAATCATTCTAATCATGACTGTTAGTATTTCATTCATTTACACCGGGGTTAATTTTAATACACGGCCATCGACGTCGCATGAGAATTATGGAAGACAATCTATTTACAAGCCATTCTTCCAGCCCTGCCCTGCCCTGCCCTCCCACCCCAGCCTGGCACTGCCACCACACACCCACAGGTGAGCCTGGGGCTGCAGGTGAGGAGGGGAGAGCACAGCCACTAGGATTGACCTGAGGCTGCTCCAAAGGTGCCCCTTAGGGCAGGAAATCCCTTCCTGACAGCCCCAGGCTGGGCTGCTGCAGGGCAGGGTGGCTCCAGTGCCACCCCACTGGGAGCTGCGTCAATGCTGGGCTTCAGCACCGACCCCCAGGGCCACTGGGGCTGTCTTCAACACCAGCAGACCTCGTGGCTTTTTAATAAAACCTTGCAGACAGGGAATCACCAGCTCCATCCCACAAGAGCAGCTTCCCGAGGACCTTTCCCGAGGGGCCAGGGCTGGAGCAGCAGGTTCCCTGCCCACCCCCTGACGACTCATTACAGCTCCATTATTGGCCTTCAGTTGAAAAAGTGATCCAAAATCATTTGGGAATGACTCACCTCGTTGGGCTCCAGCCCAGCAGTGGCACACACTCAGTCACAAACAGCTCTGCTGAAGAGAAGGATTTCTGGAGCCCCTGTGGGACTTGGGAGCAGCTCCTGGAGGAAACGTCCCCTCCCTGCCACGGGCTGTGCCACTGCCACCCTGTGTGACACTCCTGGCCAGCCCTGCTGCAGGGCTGTGCTGTCACAGCCTGCACTGTCCTGGGTCCCTCCAGCCCCTCCTTCCACCCCACAGCAGGGACTCTGCCATGGATGGATCTCCCCAGGCTGGCCCCTTCCCCAGGGACCTTGTGATCCTCTGAACCTGTGGTTTCGGGACAATCTCCGAAGGTGGATGCACATCCCTGGGCATCTCTGGATGCAGCACTGCAGGAATCCCCTGGAACAGGGGATAAAAATCCACACAGGACACCCAGTCCTGCTTTTCTTTTACCGGTGTGAGTGGAGAGCACAGGCTGTAAACAACCCCTCGCACCAGTGAGGATCCCTGGGCTCAAAAACAACAGCAGGAACTCACAAACCAGCAGCTTCCAGGCAGTGAAAAAACAGAACAACGGCCCCCAGGTGGAAAGGGCACCTGCACCCAGCCCAGATCTGCTGTGCACGTGTTCCCCCAGCACAGGCCCCACCCAGGAAACACCCAACTGTCTGTCTCACCACAGACTGGGATGAAATCCAGGCCATCCAGCAGTACCTCCCTGCCACTGCCTCTTGTTTTAGAGCAGACAAATCCTCTCCTCCCTCTGCAACCCTCAGCTGCCAGCCTGGAGGCAGAAGTGGGCTCAGCTTTTGCCATTGCACAGAGGATGAGATGCTCCCGCTGGGAAATTGGCTCTGGTCTGTTCATAGCAACAACCCGCCTGCACGGCCACCTGAGGCACAGCTGCCTGGGAGCAGGGAAAAAACACTGGATATTATGGAGAAAAGGTGGCAGAAGGAGGCAGTGGTGGCTCTGACACCTTGGGAAGCGAGCCTGAGCATGCCACAAGGACAGGGCACCACACTCAGCATCTCCAGCGTGGATCAGCGCTCTCCCCCCAGTCCAGATCCCCTGAGTGGGTGCCCAGTGTCCCCCAGGTCCTGATGCTGCTCTGGTGTCCCCCTGAGAGGAGCAGGGAGATGCTGCAGGCGAGGCTCACCCCAGTTCACGAGCCACAAAGGAAAAGGCAGGATGAGGGCAAAGGCGGAGTGTCGGTGCTCAGATGTGTCAAATATGTCAAGTGATAACAGTTGCTGCAGGGGGTTTTCCAGCTTAAAAAACCCCAGGGAACTCATCCAGTGGAGAGGAGCAAACCCTCCACCCTAGAGTCCGTTCGTGTCTATGGCTGTCACGGACGCTGGCGTGGAGGAGCGCGAGGTGGTGGCCGAGGTCTTCTCCAGGGCTGGGCTGGGGATGCCATCGAGGCTCTTGGCCGCCGCTGCCACCCGGCCCGTGGGCAGGGCCAGGGGCTTGCTCTGGCCGTGCAGGCCTTGCCCACAGATGCGGTGGTGCCTCTCCCAGTCTTTGTGCTGGCAGAAGGAGCCGCAGTAGCGGGCGATGTTGCAGCCGCTGCACGTCTCGCTGGCCTTGCGGCCGCAGTTCCAGCAGCTCTGCAAGACCAAAGACACTGTGCTTAAAAGGGGTTTAGTTTTCACTAAGAGCTGCAGGATGGTGCTGACTCAGCTCCGGAGGGGACTGTTTATCCCCTCTGGCCCGGATTTGGGAATATGAAAATGAGCAAACCATTAATTCCTGCTATTTCCCAGCTCTTTGCCAACGGTTCTAGCCCTCACTGGTCTTTGCCCACAGCTGTCACACTGCCCCAGGCACATCCTCTCCCCCAGACCCACCCAAATGCAGAGAGGAAACAGCAGGCATGGGCTGAAAAACACGCTGCAGATGCTGCTATTGGGCCTTTTTATTTCCTGTTTTAAGCAGCTCTATTTTGGTCTCGCTCCCAGCCAAGCGCTCTCCACAGGGATCACGGTGCGCTGCACAGGCACCATTTGCTCTGCACCCTGCCTCGCTGCACAAGAGGTTGGAGCAGGCCAATTTGGAAAAGCAAATGCTCATTTGAAAGCCTCCCAGCCAGGTGGAAGCACTGCCAGAGCCTGAGCTTCAACCTGGAAGCGGAGCAAAGCCCCTCTGGCCGCCGGCAGAGGTGTCAGCTGGTGGCTCCCGCGTGCCACCGCTTCCCTCGGAGCGCGGGGCAAGGGGCCAGCGCCAGAGCGAGGGCTGCAGCTGCTCTGGGGAGGGGAGGAACAGCAGAGCAGCTTCCTTGCAGCTGGACCAGGGCGTAGCAAACACACACTGGGGAGAGAAGCTCAGCTGTGGGAACACAGCTTCTGGCAGAGCTGGGCTTTGTGGGGACACCGCTGCTGTGACCACCATCAAAGAGCTGTGGGAGCGGAGTGCTGGGAGGTGCTGGGCTCTACCAGGCAGCCCTGCTGTGGGGAAGGGCTGGGAGATTCCCACTGCCAGGATCAGCACTGGAGCCACCAGCTCACAGGGATGATTTATGGGCTGGCAGTGAAGCACCTGACCGGTTCACTTTGGAGTGAGCTGCTCCAGAGCCTCTGTGTCCCCAAGGGTCCTCTACCTTTCAGGAGAAGCAGGACTTGTGACCAGAAAGCACCTAGCAAAGGCTGTGGAGGTTCTTGGAAAACTGGGTCACTGCTTCGCAGCTGTTTACACTTCAAGTGTTTTTCAACTGTGTTGCAAAGGTTACAAGATGTACAGAACAGAGGACAGCTTTTAGACAAGGGCTCTAGAGCTTGCACAGGGGTGCTCAGCAGCTCCCGAGGTCCCAGACTCCTCCTCAGCACAGCTGGAGGAGGAGGACACTCCTCTGCTATTCCCCTATGGAGAAATCACTACTTGCCTCATTCCTTCCATGGCTTCCTGAGCAGTTCCACCCACTCCCATCATGCGACTGGTGCATTCAACCCTCAGCAATTTCACTGGGAATTGCAGTATGGAATAATCCTCTGGAATGACAACTAGTAATTCCACGATTCTGGCCACACTTCCCGAGCCCCAGTTGGGCTGAAACCCACCAGGAGAAGGGGATGGACCTGCTGCCACCACATCCCAGCAGACATGAACAGCACGGTCCCATCAGATTTCTGCTCAGCAGACACAAACCCTTTGCTCTTGTACATGTAGAAAAATTAAAATA
Organism: Peucedramus taeniatus; assembly: GCA_013400575.1. Lineage (NCBI taxonomy): Eukaryota > Metazoa > Chordata > Aves > Passeriformes > Fringillidae > Peucedramus > Peucedramus taeniatus. The sequence goes on from WBNO01013578.1 coordinate 18,026, forward strand.
TGGAGCAAAGCCCACATGGATGGGAAGTGGTAGTGCAGGAATGAGTCATGTGATTCCCCTTGCCCAAAATCTCAAAAGCTGCACCAATTGAACTTCCTGTTAAGCAACGGGGAGTGTAGTTGATGTTTGAAGAGTAGAAAGAGATTCTCTGAGGCACCCATTCAGCACATGGCACTGGCTATGACAAACCAAGATCCATCCCTTCTTATCCAACATTCAAGTGTGGTACAGACCACCAGGAATGTGCAAGAGCTTTTCCTGCAGCTCAGCTTCTGCCCTGCCCTATTTTCAAGCCCACAAACAGCAATTTCTTTCCTACAGAGATCAAAAACCCCACCATAATTTCTGAGCTAAACTGCTGCCACCCCACCATAATTTCTGAGCTAGCTTCTACATCTCTTTCAATCCCACAAAATCCCTGGTCATTACACTGAGTCCAGCCCAGGGACTCAGTGTAATGTGAGTGGCTGCATGCACACATGTCCACAGACATTGTTCAAGCTGACTCCCTGCCAGCAAAACCTAAAAAGGATTTTTGATTATATTGGTGCATTGTTTAGCTATTGACTGGAGAGAGACATCTAAAAGGAGAAGGTGTTGAACACTGGATGGAGTTTGGAGCACCCTGGTCTAGTGGCAGGTGTCCCTGCTCATGGCAAGAGCTTGGAATGAGATGATCTTTGAGATCTCTTCCAACCCAACCCATTGTGTGATCTATGATTCTGTGAGAAGGGGTGGGGGACCTGCAGGCTTGACCTGGAGATTCTGCAGCCCTGGAAAGCCCTTGCCAGGCTGTCCCCTGGCCCCTCACCTCGGTGGACTCCTCCTGCTCGTTGATGACAAGGAAGGCGTCCTCGGTGGCCTGGCGCTTGGCGTCGGCGATGGTCTGCTCCATGCGCGCCCGCTCTGACGCGATCATCTCAAACGCCTTCTGCTCCGCCTCGGCCACCGCCTTCTGCACCTCCGACATGGCCTGCCTCTTCACCTCGTTCACAGCTTCTTCTGGAAGGAAAGAGCAGCCTCACCCACCCACCCTGAGAGCAAGGGGAGCCTCCCAGAGAAACACGGCTCCAGCTGTGCGTTCCCAGCACCAGCACCCAACGAGCGGCGAGGCCAGGCTCAGTCCCACGGGATCCCAGAGCATCACAGAGGAGCAGAGCCCTTTGGGAAAGCCAGGGTGGGGATGACGGCAGCCAGATGTGCACATCGTGGGGCACTGCTGCAGCTGAGCTGCTGCTGTTTCTGCACAGCAAACCCGCAGCACGTGTGCTTTGTGTTTACCCCAGCAGGGTCCCGGCCGCGGTCACTGTGAACACTCACCGGCTTTTTTCCAAATCTCCTCCGTGACATAGCCCGCGCCCGACCTGCTGCTGAACTCCCGCAGGGAATCTGCTGGAGGAAGGGACACAGGGAAAGGTTGGCAAAGCCTCATCACCCAGCTCTGCTCATGTGCCCAGTGGTAGCTCAGGACATCATGGGGCAGGGAAGGATTGGCCAGCTAAAGCTCCAAGCAGAGGATTCCTATGGTTAAAGCCACTCCTCAAACACTCAGATGATAAATTACAACATTTAATTAACACCTTGCATAATTTATGACACTGTATAACCTATCTCCTGGTACTCTAAAACAACAAGCAATGCTTATAAATGTATGTTATCCAACTTCTGCACTGTCCAGAGGCTGTGAGCATCAATCTGTGCACCAGCAGTTTACATTATGCACAGCACTTTCCAATCCCAGGGCAATTCAAAGGCTTGAACTGATGGACAAACTGTCCTCCAAGACACCTGGAGATGCTGCTTGATGCTTAACTGAACTTTCTCACAAGAGCAATAGAGCTTGAAAATTATCCCTAGGTCCCACAAGGGGAGAAAGCAACAGCTTTCCAAACTGATATAAAGATTTTTAATTATATCACCTTTAACAACATGGAAGTGTATTAGTCATGGTATACTTAAATATAGAAGGGCTAAAAGCTGGCTGTGCCCCCCAGGCTGTCACACACACCCACTGCTCCTCAGGCTTTGTGGCAACTGGAGCCAGAGGCACTTGGATTCCTTGCAGGAGGATTCACTCTATATTTTGTATACAAACAAGTAGAATATACATCAAAATGACATTTATTCTTGCTGGAAGAAATCTATTTTTATTACTGAATAATCAGAGGCCTTTTCCCCAGAACTTGATTTACAGTGGGTTTGTTTGGATGGAAATCTGAATTACATTGAAATAAATCAGCATTTTAGACTTGTTTTTTTCTACAGGGTCAAACCCCTGCATACTGGATGGAGAAACTAGTCAGCTTTGATAAAGTTGACTCATGATACAAAAATAAAATTAGTAACACAGGTAGCTATTACAGTTACAAAAGCCTTTGGTTATTTTTAGAATAAATAGACCTTCACATTTAAAATCCTTCAGGCAATAGGGACTGGAAAGGGGAGAGTGGTGGAGACTAACACCTCTTCCCTGCCTTTTCACCCCCATCTTTGCACCAACTTTGGCCAGCAGTGAAAAGGAAAGCATGAGCAAAGGTGCCTTTAGACGCTGACAAAAGCTGCTTCCTGTGTCGCCTCTCTTCAAATCCTTGAGAAAAATACTTAAACAGTCTGTGGATGTGACAGCCTGTTTTGTGGGGTTTTTTTTGTGGTCTTTTTTTTTTGGTGGTTTTTTTTTTTTGGGTTTTTTTTGTTTTTTTTTTTTTTTTTTTTTTTTTTTTCAGAAGGCAAAATGGCAAAAGTCCCGTTTATTTGATTCTCTCTTCTTTTATACCTTAATTTGCTACAGGTGGACCTGATTGGTCATTTAATCAATACATTTCACATGATTGCCTAATTAGCAAGACACCCATTTGTAAACAACCTTATGAGAAAACCAGCAAAACAGATTGTTAAAAAACACCACCTGCATCTAGATTGTTTTAATATTTGACTATCACTGTTTATCTCCAGCTCCCTAAATCTTCCCAGGCTGTTTTCATGGCAAAACTTACCCAGCTTTCTCTCTCTCTGACCAGGCTGTCACATCCTCAGCAGTCCTTAACCAAACTCATCCTCCTTTCTCTCTCACCAGGCTGTCACATCCTCAGCAGTGCCTAACCAAACTCATCCCCCTTTCTCTCTCTCTGACCAGGCTGTCACATCCTCAGCAGTGCCTAACCAAACTCATCCCCGAGTGCCCCAAGGGCCGTGCCCTCCCCGGGTGCCCGGCTCACCGCTGCCCGCGGAGTCGGCGCTGGCGGGGCTGTGCTGGCGGCTCAGCAGCTCGGTGCCCGCCTTGCGCGGCTCGGCCGTCTCGGAGCAGCGCCGTTTCCAGTAGTTGAGCTCCTCCCTGTCGGCCTCCTGGCAGCGCCGCAGCACCGCCATGGAGCGCCGCGTCTTCTCCACCATCTCCATGATGCAGTTCAGGGCCTGCCGGAGGAAAGGGTCTCAGTCATCATGAGTTTCACTGTGGAGGGACCATCCCAGGCAGATGGGACAGGATTTGGGATGGTGCCTTGCCCAAGGATACAGCACTAGGTAGGGTCACCAACACCTCCAGGCCGTGCTCCTAAAAGTGGAGAGGAAAACTCCACCACTTTCCTACAGGATTAGGGTTGGTTATGATCCTGGTGTCAGTGCTCCAGAGTCACAGTCCAACTCCAAATATTCAGCTACGGGGCCTCTGCTCCACCCCAACACCATCCCCTCAAAAAAACCCATTAGCTTTAAACTATAAGGTCTTTCTGCATTTATGAGCAAAGCTGAATTTTAATCCCATCTCTTTGATGGAAACAGCAGTGAAGTGCCTGGAGGAGTTGCCTTGCTCAGAAGGAAAAAGCTCAGCATAAAAATCTGCCAGAAGCACCAGGTCTTGCTGTTGGTGCCGTTTTTGGTCCATAAAAGGCTGGCACCTCAGGGAAAAAAAGTCTTAAAATACAGTAATGATAAGTTTACTCATTTTGTAAGCCCATATCCTGACTGCACTTAGTGCATCTGTGCACTTGTGCTGGCCAGGGCTGGGGCAGAAAAGACCCCAGTGTGGATAAGGCTGGGTTTGCTTGCTCAGCCAGCCATGGCAGTACCTGGCCATGCTCTGCAGGAGAAGCTCCCCAGCTCCAGACATTTCATCCACACCAATTTTAGTTTCCACTGACCATGGGCAGAGGAAACCTGCCAGGAAAGTGCTACAGCTCCTCTCAGGCCTCCCCACCATCCACCTGCTTGTGGTGGCTTGTTCCTCCAGCAGCTACCAGGAGAGCCCTGGATATGGAATCAACAAGGAAATCACCAACTGGAGCAGGTGGAACACTGGGTTGCTGCTTCCCACAGAGCTTCCCACAGCCCCTGCCGTTCCTTACGTGATCGAGATGCTTCCACTCATCGGCCCACTCCCTCTCTGTCAGGCGGTGATCCACCAGCTCGTCCTGGTAGCCTCCATTCAACCCTGCAACAAAACACAGCCACAGAGGGATTAGATGGACCAGTGGAGAGAGAAGTGGCCCCAAAGAAAGAATAAAGAACTCTACTTCCAGCTCTACATAGCTGGGATTTTAAAACACATCTCCAGGTGGCAGCTCTACAGGGGTAATTCCACGCTGGTGCTTTTTTATCCCTGTCTGCTTCACTGTCTGGGAGGTGCTACAATCCACTTGTGGCTCCAGTTCTGACCTGCTTGTGGAGCTGGTTCTCCTGTTATAAACTCACAGCAGCTCAGAGCCTGTGATTTAGGCTGCTGTGTTGGAAACACATCATGCACCTCCCACACATCCCTTGGAGAAACAGGGCAGGGGGTCAATCTCTACTCTCCTGCTTTGGAGGTCTTGGAAAAGTTAATTTCTATTTCCCTACCCTCTCTTCAACCTCCTGGGTTGGCTATACTCAACTCACACACTAAGTCCTTCCTCCTCACCCTCAGTGACTCCAGCCTTCATACAGGGAAGTACAAACTCTCAATCTTCCCATGGGGAGCTGTTTCCTCTGAACTCCCTGCAAAGACTCAGCTGCGAGGACATGCCCAGCATCACACATTTTTGGGTACGAGTGGCCAAGCAGAGACCAACACCAAAGCTCAACCAGGAGCCCTACAGGCTCTCACCAAGCCCGCCGTGCCTGTCCCGGATCTCTCTGTGCTCCAGCATCTTGCTGGGGTCCCTGTAGAGGTGGGAGGTGGCAATATCTTCCAAGGTGTAGTGCTGGAGGGGTGGTGGGGTGGGGTGGAACTGCCCGCTGGGGTTCATCAGGGGGATGGTGAGGGCAGGGCTGTGCCGGGGCGCGGGGCTGATGGTGCAAACCCTCTTGGCCGGAGGCTCTGTTGGCAGCGGCTCCCTCTCAAAGCTGCTGTCTTCCCTCCTGCAATCACACCAGCAGAGACAGGCATTCCTTAGCATCCCATAAATGTACTCAGAAAGATGCAGATTTGGAATCAGCGGGGTTTGGGCAGCAAGGATTTTACCACGGGGTGAATGTAGAGAGCTCAAATAAATGCGCTCAATTTGTGAGGCGATGCACAAAGTGACCCCGTCAAAGAAAAGGGTTCAGGATGCCTGAGTGTTGTGATTCATCTCTCTGAGCATGACCAAATTAAAATTTCACAGTTTTTATAAATTTGAGGCATGCTCCACATAATTGCATAACAACTTTTATCTTGGAATAAAACGTGGTGAAAATGAAGCGCATCCTTCCCAGCCCTGCCAATGCCTCCGTTCATTGCCTTGGGGGTGGGAAACTGCTCAGCTCTCTGGCTCAGGCTTTTCAGTGCTACCCAAAAGTCCCTCTAGGACACAACCTGCCTGAAAGAGGAACCCAAACTGAATTCATAGTGCAGTAGGAGCAGTCATTGGAGTCTTAGAACAGCCAGAATAGTTGTTGGAAGTGGTAAGATCCTGGATGCTGCTTAAAGCATTGTCAGCAGTGAAGATAAAACAAAAGTCACGACTTTAACAACTTAGCAGAATGCCAAAAGCTGTTTTTCACCTGTCTGGACTGTGCCTCTTGCCATTGCCGTTGACCTCGATGAGCAGCTCGGAGGAGTCAGCAGGAGAGGTGGTGTTGGTGTTGAGCAGGATGTGCTCGTGCTGTGCCAGGTACTGGGAGGGTGTTTGCTTGGCAGCGCGGGCACAGTGCAGCAGCTCCCGCTGCAGCAGAGGGAGGTTGGCCTGGAAAACAAGCACAGGGCTGGATTACAGCAGGGCAGGGGTTTGCAGCTGTTCCAAAAGGTTTGGTCTTCATTAATAGCTCAGAGCAGTAACACCTGTGACCCATGACCCCCACTCAGTATCCCCCAGCTCCTGGTATCTGCACTGTCAGATTTACCTGTATTTTCCCAGGAGCCTGATGTTGGTGGACCCAAAATCCAAGTGTTACAGGAAGCACTGTGTGCTTCCAGCATCTAGTTACCCAGAAATGTTGTGGAATCCCCATCCCTGGAAGTGCTCAAGGTGAGGTTGGACAGGGCTTGGAGCAACCTGGTCTAGTGGAAGATGTCCCTGCCCATGGCAGGGGGCTGCAATGAGATGAGCTTTAAGGTCCCTTCCAACCCAAACCATTCTGCAATTCTGTGATTTAACCATCCCAGACAGACTCCGTGTGCCAACACTTCAAACATTCTAGATCTGAACATTTGCAAATAAGATTATAGGCTCAGAAGCTGCCACATGGAGCTTGGTTTGCCTCCTTTATCTCCAGCACACAAGCAGATATATGTGGCACACAGCACAACGTCAGCCAGTCCCACACGGCCAGCGCAACGCTCTGTGCAGTCTGTCTTGGGCTCCAGCAGAATTGCTCTGCTGCTTGCAAGGAGAGCTTTCCCAGCAATGTCACAGTGCCAAGAGGCACAGGCAGGCACATGGAGTGTCAGCAAGCCCCAGCAGCTCCCTGTCACCTTCAGGAAGGGGATCACAAATGGCCGGAGGGGGAAGTTGGTCGCCTCTTGCAGCTTGCAGTGAAATTCCTCGATTGTCACCGTAGAGTTCTGAGAAAAGAAATTAAGAAATGAAATGGCAATTTGTTCTTATTTTTAGACATGTGGGAAATGGCTCCAAATGAACAGAACTGGGAGGGAGACAGCATCTGCTGCTCCAGGACTGACAGTGTTTGCATTGGATCCTGCTGGATGCAGGCAGCAAGGCTCAGGCCAGCGGAGCAGGAATGCTGCACTAGGAGAGGGGTGGGAACTGCCTGGCTCAGCACACCCCCAGCTCCAGAGTGGGAGGCAGAGGCTGACTCCAGGGCAGCAGGACCCAGCTGGCATCTACTGCATGCTAGGGCAGGCTGTGCAGTCAGACTTTGATCCCAGCTGCTCAGAACCGCACACCTTCCTCTCCTTCAGTTCTCCTCATCTAACCTATCCATGGGGTCTCATCAGCCCTCTGTTCACCATGGTCCTCTCCTGGTCCAGCCCTGCCTCCCTCAGGGCTGCTCGGGCTGGGGAATCTGTGAGACAGCAGCATTTGATAATCTGCATATACAAAACTCACCCCTGCAGCAATAAGCAGGATCTGAGGTGAGAACAACAGCCAAAGGGACCTGGACAGCTTCTCCTTCCCTCCCCAAAAGGGTAGGCTACTGTCCTACATCCATGGAATTAAATATGCTACATAAATGCAGCAGCAGCATTTTACATCTAGTGCTTAAGCCCTGGGAGTGACCCAGAGGACATGGACAGACTCAGGTTTGCCTTGGAAGCAGAAATGCTCCAGGCTGCTGCAGTCTAGCTCCCTTCAGTGCCTGCTGAACCTCAAAAGAAAATGTGCCAAAAGGCAGAGAGCAGTGCAGGAGCCCCACTGGGTGCCCCATGGGCTGCCCAGGGCTCCAGGGCCTCAGTCCAAGGTCACAGAATGGTTTGGGTTGGAAGTGTCCTTGAAGGCATCTCATTCCACCCCTGCCATGGGCAGGGACACCTTCCACTGTCCCAGGCCACTCCAAGCCCTGTCCAGCCTGGCCTTGGACACTTCCAGGGATCCAGGGATAGCCACAGCTGCTCTGGACACCCTGTGCCAGGGTCTCCCCACCCTCACAGGGAAGAATTTCTTCCTAATATGCAATCCAAACCTCCTCTTCTTCAGTTTAAAGCCATTCCCTCTTGTCCTGTCACTCCATGCTTTTGTAAAGCATGTGCAGTATCATGTGTAATGCACTGGACAGCATTTCTCCCAGTTATTTTGTATAAATGCAAACACTGGATACAATTCTGCAGCAAGACCTGTTCATTTGGGTTTGAAGGATGTTCTCATGGCAAGGTTAGGAATGAGATGATCTTTAAGGTCCCAAATCAAACCATTCTGTGATTCCATGATTTACAGGAAAGCTTTGTCCAGTTCCTTCCTGGTTCCCTTAAGTTTAGCTGCACACAATCTTGTGCCTAAGCCACTGGACCAACAGCTTTTTGAAACATAGCAAAGGCAAGAAAAAATAAATCATTCAGTTTCTCAGGAAGCACAAACATAAGAGTCTTGCTCAGCAAAGAGACAAACAGACAACACTGTGTGCCAGGATCTGGGCAAGGCCAGGCAGCCTGGGATGGTGCAGGACTCACCACGAGTGCCAGAACGAGGGTCCGGACCTTCTCCCCAATCTCTGGTGAGATGTCATTCCCAAATTGCTGCAGGGTGGTGAGGAAACGCTTCAGCTTGCTGAGCTGCCGGGCTCCACACGTGGCTGGGAGCTGCTGGTTGGTCAGCGAGGAGGAGGAGGATGAGGAAGGGCCATTGCTGAACCTCTGGGGTGGGGATGGGGCCCCGTTCAGTGTCGGGGGGGAATGGTTTATTCCGTTGGGCACTGCAAAGGGAGACAGAAGCCATGCTGAGCACCAGATGGGCACATCCTGTGGCCTGGTGCTGAAGGGGATCCATCCTGCAGCTAGGAGGCTGCTGCTGCTGAGGCTCAGGTGGCTCCACCTCGCCCGAGGAGGGCTGGCAGAGCCTGCCCTGTGCCTGCCATCCCTCCCTGGGGATTTATAGGGAGTTTCGCAAACACAGTTGTTTTTTTCCAACCTGGTCCCATCTGCAACTTTGCCTCCTGTAAGTGGTGAGCATGTCCAAACAGACTGAAGGGCTGGAAGCTTGGGAACTCGGCAAGGGATTAGGATAAATTGTTGACATCCCCACGCTGTGGTTGTGCAATGTCAAGCCCTGTCTGATGAGCAGCTGTGCACTGGGGCCCCAGCTCGGTAAAAACTCAGCGTTTCAGAATGAAAAGCACATCATTGGAAATAGAGTCATACTGATCCACAGGGTTTATCCTTAAAAAAACAGCCCTGAACCCCTATGGATTTAAGTGCTGACAATAGTGCCACAGAGTATAAAAACCATTTCAAGTCATGGTGTTCAGAGAAGCCCTGACAACACCTGGCAGAGCTGCCCCTTGCCTGTGGGAGAAGCAGAAACCTGTGAGAAAAGATGCCAAAATTTCTGCTGCAGCTTCACGAGGATCATACCAAGTCCTGATGAACCCAGTGAGGGGTTTTCCAGAGTAGACAGGAGGTACTTGAACAGTTAAACCACTCTGGGGCATGCCAGGGTTGGGGCTGGAAAGGCTCCACACACCTGGACCTTCGTGGTGAGCACAGGAGGGAAACTGAACCAGAGTCAGTTAAGACGCAAGGAAAGATAAGGCTGCAGAGACCAACAAAGGTGGTTCCTGCCAACCAAGGGGTGACAGCCCTCACAGACAGATGATGAGATGAAGGTGAAGGCCAGCACTGAGAGGATGGAGGTACAAAGGCAGTGTGAGCTCATGCCTTTTGTTATGGACCAAAGCAACCTGAAAAACTCCTGCACACACTCCCAAAGCAGCAAAGCAACAGGGACGTTGGGATGTACCCACAGGAACAGTTCCACAGAGTACACCAGAGCTGTGTGAAAGGCAAGGCCTTTCTGGTAATTACTCATAAAGGCCTTTATTTCACTATAAAAGGGTTACAAATAGGGTGAAGCTGCCAAGAGAAGCTCCTCTCAAACAGCAAAGGCTCTGCAGCTCCGTGCTCTCTGGCGGCCACAGCTGAGCCGCTTTCCCCTTCTCTATTTCACTTCCTCTTATTCTTTCAGATGAAAGCCTGGGGAGAGCAAAGGGCTCTATTTATACCTCAGGAGAAAGAAGGGCTGTGAGACACCCCTGGGGCTGGAGGGACTCTCGGGACAGGCTGCCAGGAGGGAGCAGAGGATGCTGGTGGACAGGGGATGCTGTTAGACACAGCCCCGTAACCGCGCTCTGCGCTTTGGGCTCAGCCCTCCTGACCCTCTGCCAACGGCACCACCGCAGGGCAGCTGGCAGTTATCTGATCCTGCACATCACCAGGATCTGCTCCACCACAGACCACACAGCTGGGCTGGCACCTCGACTTCCAGGTGAGAACACAGCGCTGGAGCAAGCGTACCAAGAGCAGGGGGATTGCTGGTTTGGGGACAGCAGGATGACGAAATTCCTGGGAACAAAGTCCTCGTCTAAGGCTACTCTTAAATTCTGCCTTAGGTCCTACACAGTCAAAGGTTTTACTTTGTGTTAGTGATCGACAGGCAGACATGGCTTTGTTCCAACTGCTCCACCTCTCCTGCCCAAGCCATGGCAGGTCACACCCCCACTGAGTGACCAAGACCCTCTGGTGCAACTGAGAAATGAAAAAGCAAGAACGAACTTCACCACAGGTCACATCTCTCATGTGTCTTGGAAAGAGGCAATTAAGTCATCTGCAATCAGCAGATTCAGGCTTCTTGGCCCTTAACAGCGTGCCAAGCATCCTCACTGGAAAAATTAATTTCTGTCACTTTGCTAATGGTCTTTTTCTGCCTGAGCAAAAGGAGAGCCATTAAAAACGCCTGAGCACATAAAGATGGGGACAATGTGTCTGGCGGGATAACCCAGTGATTAGTGCTGCTGCCAGCACATCACAATGTGTCCTCCAGGAGGCTGGGCTGGAAATCTCCGAATCCCACTGCCAGCATGGAACTCTGAGATAGCCCAGACACTGTCATGGACAGCACAGCAAGGCAGAACCAGCAAGGGAACACTCTGTGCAGGGAAAAGGGGTGAGGACAGCATGGAAAATATGTACATGCCATGTGTGGGGGTCAGATAACTCCATGCCCAACAAAGTAAAGCAGCTTGGCTCCGGAACAATGCTTTGAAAAAGACATTAAATGGCTTAAATGTTGGCTAAAGAAGGAAAAAAAAGACCCTTTCTAGGCTGTAAGAAAAGGCTGAAGGTCCTTTCCATCCACGGAGTCACCTCTGAGCAACACTCAGCCAGAAGAAGTGGGTGCAAGGCTGTGCTACAGTTGGGCAAGATCAGGACTGACTATGGCTTAATAGGAAAGATTATAAAGAGAAGATGGAAAAAAGAGAATCTGGATGGACAGCAAGGAATTTTCAAGGCTGGGAAATTAAAAAAAAATGAAAAACTTTCTAATCTCAGCTGCAGGAATGCTGCCTGCAAAGTGAGATACAGCAGAGTGGGAATTAACTCCTCCAAAAGATAAAGAGGAAAGCCCAGCTCTTGGCTTGCTTGAAGCTGACTTGATAAAAGATTCAATTTCTTAAGGAGTTTATGGTGGAAATCAAGGCTGCACCTGCAAAGAGAAAAACTCAAGGCAGCACCAGGAGCAAGGCAGGAGCAGGCAGGGGGGCAAAGGGGGATTACACAGCCTGTTTTATGTCCTGCATGCACTACAGAACTGCAGGAAAGCCTTGGTCCACCCTCCCTCACAGCCAGGCAGCAACACCCTGCATGTCCTGGCTGATGGCTGGGACATCCCAGCGAGTTCTATGAGCAGAGCCTGCCCTGCTGGCTCGAGCTGGTCCCAGGACAAGCATTAGAGGGCTTACGTGCAGTCGGAGTGAAGGACACGGGCCGGGGGCCGCCGGCGTTGACGGGGGGCAGCGGCGGCATGTTGGGAGGAGAGGACCTGGACTGTATCTTCACTTCCACGGGCGAGCCGGGCATCACTGGCACCCTCTTCTCACCAGCAACTGTACCAAGAGAAGGTGGCAAGGCTTAGTGACAGTCACTGACCACAATTCCCCGCCCAGCACGCCGGGAACAGTTGCAAGGGTGAAGATAAGAGCTGGGGGAAGTCACGCAAGGCTCCCATGCTGCTCTGGAGGGCCCCGAGCTGGGACAGGCACCAGGGGTCATGTCTGTGGTGTCTGTGCTCACCATCCCAGTCTCCTGACTCCATCTCCTCACCCCTCATGCCCAAAGATGCTGTTCAAAGTGTTTCTGCCAATTTGCTGTGCCCCTGTTTAAGATCTCTCTGAGACACACCTCGCTGAGCCTCTCCAGAGGAATCACAACCTCTGGGAACCATGCAAGCAGTAATCTGGACTTGGGCTGTGCCAGAAGTGACTGGAATGGACCTGGGGTTGTAGAGATGAGCTGATATCAGCTACTCACAGCCTCTGTGCAGTCTCTGGTGGCTAATCTATCACCAGCTCAAACTGCAGCTTCCTTGCCAGCCTTGAGGGATGTCCCAGCTCAGGGGAACAGTGTGACCACACTCCCAGCTCCAGTGGCTGGGATTGGGATCAGCTTCACAAGACAAAAAGGAAGAAACATCCTAATGTAACAGTGGGATTTTTTTTTTTTTTTGTTTTTGTTTTTTTTTTTTCACAGGGGTGTTTTGGGGTAGTTTTGGTTTTTAAAATGCAGACAACTCACCAGATAAAGCCTAAGGATCTCCAAAGCACAGCTCCCATGGGAGTCAGTCCCATTCCAGGGGTGCTCTATATTGCACTGCCAGCATCTCCAGTGTCCATGACCCCAAAGAAATCACCCCTGTGAGATGATGGTCCCCACTCTCTGCTCTTCAAGCTGCCCCTACTCTCACTCAATTAACTCACTAACGAGATGTGAGCAGCTTGTCCCACCCAGGAACACGGCCGGGTCCCCAGCACGTCCAGCTGCACCCCAGCTCAGGCTGTGAGGGAGCTCAACCCAACTTCCACCTCTCCAGTGATGCAAGCTGGGCTTGGGACCATTACCATCTAATTTGTTATCCACAGCTCTTATCAATATCTGTCAGCTGCAAGAAACTCAGCTTCTGAGCCCGGGCAAAGTGATTAAATGCTGCATTCCCATAGAGTGCTGAATAGATGGCAAAATTCTGCACTGAAATACAACCCAAACCTGCTACTTCTCGACTCCCAGCACAAAAACGCTGCTTTTGAGAGCACAGAAAACACAAACTGGCACCTGAGCCCTCGTGTTGCTGCCTGGGATCTGCTCTGTCAGCCCCAGCACCTGCTCTGCCACCGAGCTGCCTCATTTATTTTCCTTATGGCAAGTCATGGGGAATGCCAGCGAGGTAACAAATGAACTTTGTTATTCCCAGCATTTCTTTCTGTTGTTTTCAGGAAGGGGAAGCAGGAATGATACACACTGAAAATCCATGTTTTCCTGCCCTGTCAGTACAGCTGGAATAACGGGTTGGAATGGCTACAAAACTTACATCCCAGAATATTTGTGTCTTCCTTTATCTAAGCCTGCTTTCAAGAAAAGGAAAAAATTCTAGGCTTTGCTTTCATGAAGTGGGGAGATATTGAAGCCATGGGAAACTACTATTAATTTTAATATATAATAACTACATGGATCCCATATTGCAAACTACTGTACATGTGGTCCAGCTTCCACAGAATTGAACCCTGATGTGCAGACCCTCCCTGTAATTCCCAAGCATGAATATGATATTCAGATGAATAACCATGCACTGATGTAGGAACACAACATCATTTATACATACAGGCACCTATTCCAGCAGGTGAGTTTATCAGCAAGAGCAGGGAAAACCCCCTGACTTTCTTTCCTCTCTACATAAATGCAGCAAAACAGTGACATTTTGTACACAAAGTTAGGGGTATTTCTACCACAGAAAGTCTGAGTTCCCTCACCCAGGCAAGAAAGGGACACATGGCTAAATGACCCAATTTTTTCTATCAAAACAGCACTAATTGTGCTTCTTCAACACTTGGTGTCAGCTGCCCAATGACCACCCAGGGACCACTGTCACCCACATGCCTCCTCTTCTCCCTCTTCCCATGAAAACCCCTTTCCCAGGTGTACATGGCCAATCTCATATTGCCATACTCTGGAGAGCATGAAATCCTTAAGTTCTTTCCTAGGGCACATTAAGAAAGCAGAACTAATTTGGTTAATTTACAGGGAGGGAGATAAATTTCGCATAGAATTTATAACCCCAAAATAAAACCAGCTACTGTGTGAGACACCAAAACTGAAGCCCACAAGAAGCCAACACCTTCCTCTCCAAGCCCACTCCAACAGACAAGAAGCAAACAGGATTGTTAAATTTAAAAGCTTCCTGCTAATGACCTGGGGCATCTATAAATGCAGATAAAAACCATCTTTCTGAAGCTCTCCATTTTTAGCCTAAACATGTCCATTTAATGAGAATCATCTGAGCAAACCAGGCTGTGACCAAGGGCTTGAGTCAGCATTGAGTTGACCTGGGGCTAAAACTGAGCCAGTGAGCTGCTCCCTGGAGAAAGGCTGCCTTCCGGGTCTCATTTTTTCACTTCCACCACTTGGAAATATTTACTGTCTCACCAAGAGCAGCTTTTCAGTGCTGTCTCCATTTGCACAGGGAGGATGCAGAGATGCTTTTCAAAACATGTGCAAGTAACCCAGCTGTGTCACTCACCTAAAGAGTCAAATGCCATCATAGCTTTTGGATGATACTCTAACTAGAACAACTGTTGCCAATGACTGAATTCACCAAGCATCTGAGCAAGATACCTGCCCAAACTGGAAAGTTTTTATCTGCACTGCTTTCCTTCAAAAACTCCTCCTTCCAAACCTTACCTGGATCAGAAACACAAATGCTGTTGCTACTTCTCAAGCAGTGCCTGCAGGAGCAGGCCAGACATATTTATGGCACAACACTTTGGCTGCCAAGCTGCCAAATGCCCAAACTTTGCAGTGACACATGCTCAGCTCTGCACCAGGACCTGCCCAAGGTGACCAGGGACAGAGGCGGCAGTAACGTGGACACCTGGGTGGGAGAGTTGCCTTCCCAGACTCAGACACACTGGAGTTTCCCATGGTAAGAGGACTCAGAGAAAACAAAACCCAAGGAGATGCTGTTTTGGGCCTGGCTCCATGCAGGAATTCCATCTCCTCCCAGCAGTGGCAGGTTTGCAGTGCAGATTTCACAGCTCTCAGCCGCTCGCGCTGCCGGCTGGGCACGGGCAGCTGCAGCACAGAGCAGCCTGTGCTCCTGCCCTAGATATTCCTGTGCCCCAGTTAAGGAGCCCAGGTGTGCCAGAGACCAGAAAGCCCCAGAGCTGTGAGTACACCTGGAGTCCTCCCTCCCTGACACGCTGCAAGGCCCCAGGTTCATCTGGCTCTGCTCTGGCTGTCGGTGTGCACCAGATTTCCTTCGCTGCTCCAGTTGCCATCCTGGCATAACAAATTAAAAAGGAACATATGTCAGGATTAAGTGCAGCTGATGATTCTCCTTTCTGGAGAGGAGAAAGAGCAAAGTGAGACAATGGGACAAGACATCAAGAAAAAATCTGGGGTCTCAACTGATGGTCAGAGAGGTCCCACTCCTGCATTCCCAGCTCTCACAGCACATTTCAGAAGGGGCAGTTTCAACACCGACTCCAGACAGATCTCATCCTATTTATTTTCTTTAAAGAAGTCTTCCACCTATGATGTTTAGTTCAAAGAGAGTGTTGCTGTGACAGGTAGCCTCAGCATTTACTTGCACTATAAACTGTATAAAGAAACTGCTTTATTAATCTCTTCATGCCTGTGGGCTTGAGAAAAGGGAAAAGGCAGAAGAAAAAAAGCAGCAACAAGTTAGGGAGTATCTCAAGTACACTGGAATTTAAATTAATCCTTAAATTCCTTTGGAAGTTAGAGAATAAACTATGTGATGAAAAAGAAGCAAAAACAGTGCATGAGGAGAACTGGATGTTACCTTCCCCAAAAAAGCAAGATTAGGAACTGGAGACAAATGACAGTAAGGCACACAGACACAAATGGTCTCCTCCTCATCCTCTTCCCAAAGTTCAAAATATAATTCAAGGCAGTATCAGGAGGTGCTCCACTCTGCTCAAGAGAAAGCCTTGATCTAGATTCCCTGGCAGAGCCATGGATTTGCTGAGACCACGGGAAGAGAGGAAGAGCCACTGCTACAGAGCAGAAAATGGGAATGTTTTATATGAATTTACACTGCAGTGTCTGCATGGGCACAATTTAATCCAGTCACCTCCCTGAGAGATATTTTCAAGCCATTGCTGATGCACAGGTAGGATTCCCCTTGATTCCATGGCACGAGAGTTAAGGAGGAAGGATACACCTGCCTGCCCTGGAAGTGATTTTGGAGCTGACATTTGTAAATAAGCTGCAAAGAGTCAGAACTGTGTCTCACCAACCCACGTGCCAGACTTGGGCTCTCCAGCTTTCTGTAGAAGTCAAACCATGAAATATCTTGGAAGAAATAAGAGAACCTGCAACACTAGCAGCTACGCCCAGGTAAGGGTTTGCTTTCCCTTTGGCAGCTTGCAAGACAGAGAACAGGCTCAAAATCAGACCTTGTCAACAAAGCCTTTACCACTAAGTGGTTACATTGCAAAACATTGTAAATTAACAAAAGTGTTTTTTGAGTAAAAGGCTGTGTATAAGGGTTTGCCCAGTGGTTCAGTCTCAGGAGGGAAAGCATGATGATTTCAGACAGAAAGAAGAAGTTTAATCAAAGCAGATGTTTTCAACTTTCATCTGGAACAGGCAGAACATATTCATAACCTAAAAAGCCTCTCCTCACCCCAAAAAGTTAAAAGCCCCAAATTCATACATGCCTCTTGAGAGCAAGGGACTGGAGAACTGTCCCAGTAACAACAGCCAAGGTCAGGACCAGCAGGAGAAATTCTTTGGTCACCCATGAGCCAGGTCTGAGCTTATTCCAGAGCAAGTGGACAAACAGACACCCCAAAGGTGATCCAGCCCATCCCAAAACATCCCTCAAAGCAAGGGAGATCAGCCACACCTCTCTTTCCACTGGCCCTGCCACCTCAGGTGAGCACTCGAGCTAGAGGCATGAATTATAGATCACCTACAAGTCAGCAAAACGAGCCCTTCCTACAAACAGTCCTTGGAACTTCTCCCTCCAGATTAACTTGGTTAAATGGAGAGAGAGGCCCCTGGAAAGAGGGAAATGAAGGAGGGACAGACCTTTAACAGCTCCCTCTGATGCAAACTATTCTATAACTCTGCAAGTAGCTCCATGTCTCAGGCTGGAGGGCAGGCCAGGGAATGCCCCAGCCCAACCATGGCAGCCCTGACATCCCCAAGGAGGAGGAGGTGCTGCAGTTGGCTCCTGGGTCCCTGTTGATCGAGGCAGCATCAGTGTAACCTGACCTGATAATGTAAATAGGGTGAAATGAAATATGGTTCGCCACCTCCCCAGCTTTGGCGAATGTTTATTTTGAATAACATGCTTATCTGCTCCAACTGCTCACCATCTGTTTTCAGTCTCCACCAAGCTAATATTTTTCACATTTAGGAACTGAGAAATGGGAAGAATTACATTTAAATTTTATTAACATCTTTCCTCCGCTCCAAGGTTGCCTTTCCCTCCCCTTGATGGCTCTAAGCCATCTGTAGAGCACCTTTGCAGTTCTCCAAGGCATGCAGATGAGAGGTGATCTACATGCAAAGCAAGAGCATCATTACTCAGGCTTCCAGAAGATGCCATTTACGGCTTCTCCACCGCAATTCCCTCCCTCACCTGCTTCCAGACGGCTTCCCCCAAGCTCAAACTCCAATCACATCGTCAAGGGAAAAGTAATATTTTATCTTTTTGCAGCATTGCTGCATCAAAAAGCAATGGAGGGGGAAGAGTGAAGATAAGCATCAGGAACAAAGCAGCCAATACAGCAGCTTTCAGAAAAAAAGGATGGTTGGGTCTGTCCCAATTTGGAGGAGAGTGAGACACTGGGAGGTCTGTAGTCAAGATGACTTCTCTCGACAAATATTGACATTTATTTGCTTGTGGGGTGGTTTCTAGAGGTCTTTCTTTGCTTGAGTCAACAAAAGGTGATTTACAACCAGCACTGGGGGACACGAGTGTGTGGCATAACCAGGTCACCAGCAAGGGCTGGTCACATGAGGTCCCTGTCCATCCTCCTCCCTCCATGCCATGGAGCTGGCCAAGATGCTACTACAGCCTCAGTGGCAGTGGGTAACTCATGTCCCTGTACAGATATTTCCTCCACTCCATGTGATCAGCCTATTTTTACCCTGTTTAGCTCGGGTTTATGGCACATCCCAGCTCCTGAGCTGTAAGATGCTGTGGGAGTGGAGAGGGCTCGGCACCTCTCAGGAGAGCCTTGCATCACACAGGAGGGAGCTGCTGAGCCTGGGATAGGCATTTTATAAATCAAAAATAAACGCCTGTATCTCCATTGCCATCTAGTCCTCTCCCACACACAGCTGTTTCACTTTAAATCTCAATTCAATGTGAAACTCAGATAGAAGAACTTGAAAGAGCAAAGTATGTTATCATTCACAAGCAGTCCAGAAAGCAGTTAATAAGGGAAATAAGATTAATAATTTATTCCTGAAGGCAGACTGCAGATCTTTATCCGTCTTGCCCTTCAGTGATTTTTATAAAATCCTATTAATGTGCCTGGCTCTAGGAGCTCAGCAGTAGCACAGGTTGGGTTCGGGGCAGTTCCCAGGCAGACAAGGCGGCGGCAGCTCCAGCTCTGCCTGTGCCATGGCTGTGTCAGACCCAGCAGCACAAACCTGCCTGCAGGGCACTCCTGCCTCCTGAGCTCTGCCTTCCTCTGGGGCCATGGACTCAGGACAGGACCAAACCCTGGATGTGGGATTCACCCCACAAACCATCACATCCAACACGCCCCACAGCTGCTGTACATCAAGCCCCAAATTATCTCGCTTTTAGAAGAACACAAACCATCCTGTTGTGGTAATCCCCACTCTCCTGCCCTCTTTCCCTGAAGGAGGCAGGGAATAGCTACCCTGATAGTCATTTCCACCCAGGAGCTGTTGCTGCTCTAACCACCACACCACAGCCATGCCCTTCCCACACCACTATCATCCCTACAAATAAATTCTGAGGACCCAAGTCCATCCCCTGATGTCCCTGGCAGCAGCTTTTGCTCCTCACTGTCTCAAAGGGATGCTGTGAGCTCTGCCAGGGAGCCCGAGGTGCCCTGGGGCACGGAACCCCCCTCATCCTCACCAGCTGATTGCTCTGCCCTCATCCGAGACAGCCACCCCAGAGGGAGGAATACACTCCTGGAATATAGCCCAGGAGAATACATTCCTGGAAACCAAGGCCTGCATTGCAGTTTTAGGATAGGAAGCACTTGGGGGATTGAGGAGAGTGACACAGCCTCCCCAAACCACCCCTTTGGCTGGGTTATAACCTGGGACAGGGCACTCGTTCAGCAAAGCCAGAGTTGCTCACTAATTCATTTGCTTAGATACTGCTAAGTATTTTGGCAATTTTTCATTAATTCCTTATTCCATTTAACACTACAGAATCAAGACTATTTTTTTTTAAATCACCCACTCCCATAACAATATTAAGCAATATTTCCTCCTCCGCACTATTTACTCCTTGGGCTAAAGCACTCGGAATGAAAAATGAAAGCAGTTACAGATATCAAACGGGCAATTATCACAATCATGGCAAAAAATTAGTTCTTAAAAATCTCAGCCTGCTGCACTGCTCTCCAAAGCCTCCGACTCCGGCAGAAGAACGGTGGCGGGAGCAAAGTTTCCAGATGGGAACATCTGCGTCTCATTTGCCTCAGGGAAGAAAACACCAGGAAGATTAACGGCTCCCGAGGCTAGTGGAGCCCAGACACAACACGTACAGAAGGGATACCGTGGAGAAAGGCTTGGAGCAACAGCCTGCTATCAAAGATTGGGTGTTTCTGTTCAATGATTATTTTGCGGCGCTTCTGCACGTGGGGAGATGAGATGTCAGGGCAAAAGAGAGCTGGGGTTTTGCTTATTGTGAATGTTGTGTAGAGTGAAAGGAAGAGTTGAGTTAATTATGCTCGTATGAAAAAAATAAAACAAAAGCAGCACTTTTACCATCTCAGCTATTTATAGAGAGAAAAATTAATTTTAAGAGTTGGCTTTAAGGGGTTACACTCCGTAAAAGTCTGAAATTGCTCCCTGCCCAGAGCATCAAGGCCATGGATTTGCCCCTCTGAAGTCCACTGAACACCAAGTTTACACCAGAAAGTAAGAAGTGATCCAACAAGTGGGAAACTCATGGTTGAATGACCAAGTCTCCCCTGGCAATGGCAGCAAAAACCTGTTTCCCTTAGGAGCATTCCTTAAATTCTGTCACAGTTTAGGGACCACATTTCCGAAGGTGGGCAGGCGTATAATCCACAGGTTATACAGAAGAACAACTGAGCACTGTAATTTTCAGAGTGCAAATCTGTTTTTCATTCTGCCTAGGCTAAACACCATGGAATAAATAAAGCTGGAACTTTTGTACCTGTAAAATTTTGGGAGGTCCAAAAGAGGGGAAACACAGTGAAACAAGCTTTAAGTTTAGAAAGTATTTTCCACCTTAACAGAGGCTTCGAGACAGCCTTTAGGACATGATTTTATCTAGCCCTCATAAATCCTTTTAAAACTTGGATTGCTGGCCATTTAACAAGCAGCACCACCCTTCTCCTGCTCTCCAGATGAAACACATTCACACTGGGCTCCATTTTGTTCCCTCCTTCTCCGACCCAGCAGTACCAGCAAAGCAGCAAAGCCTGGGGAACCGTGTTTAATTGGCATCCTCTAATTACTAATTAGCTCCAAGGGGCTCTCTGCAGATCCAAACAGTCAATGGGAATGCATCCACTGATTTAAACAGGCTTGGGAAAAGCAGAGCTGCTGGAGCAGGCTCCGTGGAGTGACCCAAGGAAGTGCACAGGGAACCCACAGCTCCCCATGGAGGATCCAGCATGGGGCCACCACCACTGCAGCCCTTGCTGGGCTTCTCAGGAACAGCTCTGGAGGAGCCCTAAGAAGGGTTATAGGGTTCTCTCAACCAAGGGGAGCTTTCCCAGGGGGCTCTGGCTGCTTCTCCTGCACAAGAGCCTCTCGCACAGATGCTGCAATTAGAGGTGTCTGAGCAGCGTTTGTGGTTGAAAAATCCATCAAAAGAGATTTAAGGCTCAAATTCATCCCACCACCACCCTACAAACTCCATTCAGGACCCTGAGCCTCCTCGCTGCTCAACTTTCCCCTCTACCAAAAGAGCTGAGGAGAGGGCAACGTGCACAGAGCAGATCCCAGCAGGAGCTGACAGCCATCGGTGCAGCAAGGCCACAGCTCCCACCCTGCAGCACTGCCCTGCTCCCTGCTGAGCTGCTCCAGGAAATCCAGGGGAGCACTGCAGGGCTGCCATTCCCATGGCTTCCCCAGGATTACCTTCCCAAGGGAATCCTGCAGCTTCTGCACTCTGAGTCTGGTTCACCCCAAAAGTGATGGTCACCAGGTCAGCAAGCCTCCTGTTCACTGCCTGGTGTTTTATGTCCCAAATCTCAGTTTCAGTAGGAAAAGCTGTGGAAAAGGAGAACATTTTCTAGCCAATTCCATAAGAAATTTAGGAGGTGTTGAGAAGGATGCTGTTTCTGGGTCAGCACAGTGAGCCCCTTTGCTGAAGGCTTCCAACTATCAGTCCCACTCTGCTCACTGTGGGATGAATCCCTGCCTCTGCAAGGACAATCATTTTGGGAGTTTCCTCTGAGAAAAGCATCCCATTGAGCAGAGGCCACTGCACTGCCTGGTGAATTTTTAACCCCAGGCAGCTGAGGGGTGGTGTGATACCCCTTATCACAGTGCCAGGTGAGCTCAGATCCCAATCCCACAGCAGCTGGCACTTCAGATCCTGCCTCTGCTCCCAGTTAGATGGGAATAAGTCTGGCCACACACAGGACAAGTTTCTACAGGGATGTGCATGGTCTGTACAAAAGCTCCCACTGACTGTTATGAGGGCAGCAAAGTTTACTCCAGTTTTTTGTCATCAGAGAACCCAGAGAACCTTCAGCCACAGCAGCTCCTTCAGGAGAGACAGCCTTGTCTGTGCAAACGTGTCCTTTCCCCAGGATCCCTGAGATCCACAGTGATCCTGCCTCACTGGGTACAACAAACACAGGCACTGTCCATGACTTAGACAGGTCCCCATCCCACACTGACACACCCCAGGGATCTGCACAGCAGGGCAGAGACAGCCTGGAGCACCTCGGAAGTTCAAGCAACACAAGGAAAAAGGGAACAGACTGGAGAATCATTAAATCTTCCAAAATAAAAGGATTAGTTCAAACCCACCTTAAAATCACCCAGTGACTGAAGATTTGGGAGCTTTAAACCTGATTACCAAAGACATACAGGAGGAGTTTAAAGTCAGGCTTTAAAACCATTTAAGAAGACATCCCTCTTGCTGTCCTCCATCTTCCAAACCCTGCTGCCTGATGGTTTGGTCCCCAACACTATAAATGAACCTTAAAATCAGCACTGACCTCAGAAAACAACCAGTACTGAGCAAATCTGGATTTGTTAGAGCATCATGAATACCACTGAGCACAGGGATCTGGACTAATGAGAACAGGAACAGCAACTCTGGGGTTTAAGAGTAGGGAGTACTCCAAATGAGTAAAGCACAAACTGGCATAAAAAAGTCTCTGCATACCAGGTAGACACAAAGCAGCAGTGCCAGCAGCTCAAGCACCACTACCAATAACTGTAAATAACAAAAATTAAAAAAAAAGTAAGGTCACTTCTGAAAGAAGTGAGATCTCAAGGCAGAAAACCACATTTTATCCGTAACAACCAATGTGACCGCAGAGAGGCACAAATAATAGCAAGGACACCCAAAGCTATTACAAAATTCTATATTAAACTAGGAAAAAACCCCAAAACTAACAAAAAACCTGTTTGTTAAGCTCAGACCAGGTACAAATCCTGACCATCTGGAGAAGGAAGCAGTCCAGAAGCTCACAGTCAGAGGGGCCAGTTTAGATGAAAACAATGGTCATTTTAGCAAAAACAAAACAGAAAGCAAATCCAGTGCAAAACAAACCACTAACCAAGTCCTACCACAAACCCAAAATGAAGCAATCAAGGAAGGATACAGAAAAACATCCCCCTTGGGTCCCTGAAGTCATACCATTTCCAAATATAAAGCAGAGTCTAACACAGAGTCTCCCTTCTCCAGATGGAGGCTGAGGAGCAGGAGCTCAGCACTGCCAGCCAGCCCCAGGGCTAAAGCTTCACCAGGCTTTATCCAAAACTGGGCAAGCTGTCCAAGAAATCAAGGAGGAACTTGGGAAAGATTTGGGAAATCTCTTTCATCCTCCTTATTTACAACCTCCTACAAGTGCCAGAGGGAACTCCATCCCTCTGTCAGTGTCTGCAGGGAAGGGTCACAGCAGGGACCAGACTCTGCTCTGTGGGGACAAGAGGAACAGGCAGGAACTGATGCCCAGGGAGTTACACCTGAACGTGAAAACCTTCTTTACTGTGTGGGATCCTCCCCAGGGAGGGCAAATATCTCCCTCATTGGAGGTATTCCAGAACTGTCTGGACACAACCCTGCCACGTGCTCTGGGATGACCCAGCTGCTGTGGTCCCTTCTAATCTGACCACCTTGAGCTTGTGTCACCAGGAGTGTCCCTTGCCCCACAGCCAGGCTGGCTTTCCCAGGCAGCCCTGGCACTATTGCCCACACCAACACCCCTCTCAGTGCCCTGCTGATACTGCTGAGGTAGCCAAGCCTCACTAATGACTCCCCAGTTCCCTGGCTCTGTGGAGAGCTCACTTCATTCACTTGGGCGCTAAGTGCATTCAGTGCTGCCCAGCTAATAGTCCCTGCCATCACTGGCACACACAGGAGCCCTGCCAAGATGACAATTCTGCCTCTTAAAAACACTCCTCACACCACTACACAAATGGCTCTTCCTCTGAGCCCCAAGCCTGACCAGCCTGTGGGAAATTTCCACCATCCCCCGGAGCTGGAAGCACAGGAGGAACAAACTTAGGGGTGTGTTTTGGAGGGGTGCAGGGGCATGATGGTGTAGCCCCTGGAGCCCCATTAGCCAGCATCTCCTGCAGAGCTCAGGCACAGAGATCAGGATGGACAGGAGAACCATCAAAGTTCAGTGTTTAGAGTCATGGAATGGTTTGGGTTGGAAGGGACCTTAAAGCTAACTCTGTTCCAAACCCCTGAGCACCTTCCACCAGACCATGTTACTCCAAGCCCTGTCCAACTGGAACATGAACACTGCCAGGGATGGGGGATCCACAACTTCTTGGTCTGTTCAGGAATGATCCCAGCAGAGATGGATGCACAGCAGTGACTGTTTCTCTGTTCCTCCTTCCCCTCCCTCTCGTGGGCAGCAGAGATGGAGAATTTCCATGGATAACCTCTGGAGATTCACTGATGCACTGGAGAGAGAAGGCTGGCTCAGCTGCTGCTGCACTCACTTTCAACCCATCACAGCACAGACAAGACTTTCCAATTCATCATTCTTAAGGTTGTTCTCAGGTAGTTATCAGTAACCTGCATTAACCTGCTCCCCATCAACTGGAGCACAGGGGAAAGACAAAAACCCTAAAAGCTCAACTGCCAAAATGGTGAGACCAGGGCACAAAACAACCCAGCAAATCCCCAAATTTGTTCTAAACTGCCATTTTCCTTCCCTGGTCCCAGCAAAGCCTGGGACACCATGCCTATAAATTTCCTCTAATGATGCAGCAGTGAGGCAGAGCCCCATCTGTGCCTGGGCACAGGTGAGACTTTTCACTATCGTGTAAGTGCAGGCTGCCTTTCAATTACACTCACCAGCCCATTAGGCAAATTAGATTTGCATACGAGAGGATAACTAGAAAGTCAAGAAATAGGCCCTAAAGGAAAATACATTCTATAAGCTACATGTCCCTGGGAAGATGTGGACAGGGAATTTGCTGTCCAACCCTTTAGTGCTACTTTAGGTTTTCATGGTGTTCAGGTTTCTCTCAGCGCTGGCATGGGTTTGAGGACATTCTCTCCACCAGGCAGAACTGAAGCCAGACAAAGACATCTGTGTTCCCTGCGTCCCCACCTCCCTAAAAAGATGCCCATTTCTGCAGGGTTTTGCATCATTTGCAGGTTCTGCCTTGCAGTATGCTGGAGAGGAGATTAAAATACTACTGGTGTGAGAGAATTTCAATTGATCCCACCTGGGTTTCAATAATGTATCACTGAACTACAGAATTATTTCCAGCACCCTAAGAAGGTCGAGGGGGACATGATACCCAGTGGTATGGCATTACACAGGTGTCCCATATCACTGAGGACACTCATGTGGACTAAACAGTTCTGCTCAGGTGATTCTGAAGAATTCATCCGCCTGCACACACTTGTTTTTTTTCCTGGTAAGTGTATGCAAAACAGAGACAACCTAGCTCATCTCCCAGAATCCAGATGGCACTTGCAAACCTTGTCTGTGTATCAAATGTTGTTTTTTAGATCAAGTGTCCCTGGTTGACAACACAGAACTTCACGATGCTATCTTTAGAGAGGCTTCTCTGCAAAGAAACACCCTTGGAGCATACGTTGCAGGAATATGCTAATGTGGCAGGGTGTTTTCAGCGGCCACAAATGGATCTGTTCCTGGGAGCTCAGACACCCCACAACAAGCTGAGACTGGCTGGAGATGAAGGGTCACCCAGCCCCTATGGAAAAGATGCACCAACAAGTTAAAAATCACAGAGAAAGGTTAAGTTACACCACTGGGGAGATGCAGGGTGAGCTCACAGCAAGTGCACTCACACACAAGTGATGATTACCAAAAAACCCTACTAAACGAGTGAGGACAGCTCAAAACAGACAGCAAAATCCAAGACTTTCCATTCTTTGACTTCTCCTACAAGTTTAGAGATTCTTACCCTATTTCCTGTTCAGCTAACTGCAAGGATCTTATAAAAACTCAATGATTTTTCTTCCTCAGGGTCTTCACTTCCTCCTCCACATTTCATGCAAAGATAAAAGCAGCACACGCAAAGTAAGTTCTTTAAAACCAGCCCATTAATAAAGAACAAAACTCTAAAAAACTTGCAGTATGACATATTCCTGAGATGGTCATTTTATCTTCAATGAAAAAAAGGTAGCATTTGTTAAAAGAAAACACCAGCATCCCCCAATAAACCCACCCTGAGTTGTTTTCTATTCTCCTCAGCTCCAAGAGCAAGAATCATCACCTGCATGTGAAAAAGCATGAAAAACCCCCTGACTTAAACACACTCCACACTAAGCAGCAAAATGGCCTAACAAAAACCAAGGAAAAAAACACTCAAAGAAAGCTGCAGAAACGGGTTATGGCACAGCTCAACCCTGGGATCAGAAGGTGACACCAACAGGACTGAGGTGGCAGAAATAACCCCTCATGCCCGCTGCTGAAAAGAACATTTCAGAACAGTGACATCAGGTAAAGCAGCAGCTTTTGAAAAAAGAAAGTGATCCAGGAGGTAGCTCCTTCCATATTGCAGGCGCTCACAGTAAACACCATATGGCCTGTTAATTTAATTAGGGAGAAGAAACCCCCTAAGTTTGAGATTTGACTTTGAAGGGTTTAAAAGAAGTCTGAGGAAAATCGCTCGAGATATTCCATGAGGTTGCCTTGTCTCCTTCCTCCACCTTCTGACCCACTGTGCCTGGTGGCTCTCCCCAGGCTGCACAGCACCCCTAAGAGCTGGAATGTTTTTAGAAGTCCACTACCTTCCCCACCACTGCACCTGCACAGATTCCTCACAGGAAGATCTGGGTGGTCCATGCCAGGCAGCCAAGCCAGGAGAGGTCTGGATCAGGAAGGCATGTGCAGTAAATAAACCAAGTGCTTCAGCTGAATATTCTCAGATAGCAACCAGAATTTTTATTTTGAATCCTCACAATCTACATTGGCAGGTCCCACCTGTCAAAGACAGGATACAGCTCGTGGTGAAGGTCAGCCTGACAAATGGTGGAGCACCAATGCTGAGACACAAAGCCTCAGGGCAAGTCCACTCCCCATCCATAAGTAAGTTTGCATCTGTAATCTTGAGATCAACCAACCAAGCTGCAGCTGTCCCTAAAGACTTCTGTATCTGAGCATAGTCTCAGTGCAGTGACTCTGTTTGCTGAATAAAATGTCATTCTCCATTATGAATATATCTTCCACGTCTCTGTGAGCGGAGAGGGGCCATTTCTAGGATCATTTCCAGCTAGAGGTTTGCTCTCCTTCATCTGTACCACGATGGGACACTGCAGCACCACTGCCACGCTGCCCTGCCAGGTCTCTGCTCAAACTGCTCAGTGCATCACCAGCAGGAACAAGAGATATCCTGTGGAAGTGGCTGCTGGGGCTCCACCCCAGAATGCAAAGAATGCAAAGCCACATAAAAAAATGATTCCCTGAGGAATGGCCTCCCAAGCTGGAACAGCTGAGGTTTATAAAGCTCTGGTAGGCTCTCACCTTCAGCAGCCCCCCGAGGCCCAGGCAGCACAGGAACATCTCCACGGTGCTCCAAGGAGCACCATCCCCTCACGAGCTGCTCTGGCAGGAGCCTCCAGCACAAACCCCACCAGCACAGCCTTTGGGGTCCCAGCTGGGTGAGGGAAACCCAACGTTTCTCCAGAGAGGTGAGACTGACCAACCTTGGGCACGGGACAGGGTTTTGGCCCCCAGACTGCTCGGGCATGGTCACAGAGGGAAGCTCTGCCTGATGCCTCCAGCACAGGCACGAGCTGCCACCCTCCTCTACTCCTGCCTGGCACAAAGTGGGTCAGGGCTGCGTGGGCTGATGGCACGTCACAGGACGTGACCCACCTGTGCTCCCACAGTGTCTCTGAAGAGCAGGTGCATTTCCCAGGTAGGGCAGCAAGGGATGCACCCTCCCTCCTCCTCTCACCAACTGCAGCCCATCTTGTCTTGAGGAAAACCCAGGATGCTCCATGTCAGCACTACCCCAAAGCATATTTTAGGAGGTTTGGATTTTCATGGAACCTGCTGCCCTGTGGATGAATCGTACCAGGAGAAAATCACATTGTTCCTAGAAATTTGTAACCTCAGTTGGCATGGGGTTTCTCCTTGGCTCCTCTCAACAGCTGACTACACTCATAAATTAACATCCCACTTGTTTAATTATGTTTTCCTTTCCTATCCAGACCCAGGTTGGGATCTGTGTGTCCCTTTAATAGGTGTGTCACAGCAGTATGCCAGAGTTCCCCATTTTCTAGTAAAAAAACAAAAAACAAAAAACAAGCCCAAACCCAAATAACAAAACATCTAAAGCCCAGCAGACTTCTTCCTGCTAGCAAGGAAACATCCTCTCAGGACACTGCAAAGATTTAATTTACTACCAATTGCCCTCTGGTTATTTTACATTTATGGGGTGGGGGCTGAAGAAAGGAAGAAAGCAGAGAGGGTGTAATTAGCTTTGCTTGTAAAATGTTCATCCCAGTTGTAACAGCAACTGGAGCCTATCGGGGGCTTAATAGATTTCAGGGTTTTGTTGAAGCTGAAGGGTCTGTGTGGGGTGGGAATAAAAAAAGGGGAAAAAATTAAAAAAAAAAAAAATCAATAAGTGGATCCTACATCTTGCCACAGCCCCATATGGAAGTAATCAAGCACAAGGGTGGCAGCTGGGGCCAATAACAGTCACCTGCAGTTGAGGGACGTGGGGGTTTGGGATGGGTTTTTAATGCTAATTTCCTGGAGGAACAATGCGGGAGCGGCTGAATGGGGAGCAGCGGAACAATGGCTGCACCTGGCGCTGCGGGCAGCGCACGGAGAGCAGCGCCCGCCACATCTGCTCGCACAATGCCCGCTCCCCCTGCAACAGGTCCGAGCTCCAGCCCTCCTCATCCTCCCCTCCACCACCGTCAGCGACACTTTTGGGGCTTTCCAGGCTTTTTTTTTTTTTTTTTGGTGAAAGGGATGGTTGCACAGCATCCCGCCGGCAGGTTGCGGCATCCCGCTGCCACAGACGAGGCGAGGGAGGAAAACTGACTCTTGGCTCTGAAGATGTGCAAGTGTTGGTTCTTCTAAATGGTCCTCTGGCCACCTGGGACTGTCCTCCTTCAATACCCCCAAGTCATGCTGCAGCCAGCAGAGATGGGAATCCCGCGGCCGGCAGCGCGCCGAGGAAATTCAATACACGTTATTCTAAAACCTTAAGCTTAGCTTATAAAAATGCCACTGCCCAGCCCAATAAAAGGCATGATAGTTACACTTTAAAATGCTTTGAAACCTCTGAAATCGCTATTGTCCTGTTGGACATAAGCTGCTGACACACAAAGCCGTGCTAAGGTCAAGGTCCTGCCTCAGAAAATTGCTTGCAGACCCAGGAACTGAACCCAAGCCTCTCCGTGCTGCACTTTAACTGTGGGATCACCGCTCACCATTTCTTCCTGGCTGCTGCTCCTGCTCTAAACAAAGGTTTTTCCAGCCATTCCCTGAACACTGCATGAATTAAGGCAGTCTCCATCATAAAAATAAAAGTTGAACAGACTCCCAGAGACCTGTGGTGACGCTGCCCCCAGGGACTGTTCTGGAGTGTCTGTCGAAACACATTTCATACCTAGCTCCTAACAAGCAATCAGATATGGAAATAGTCTCTAGATAAAGGCAAGCTTACAATCCAGCCCAGAAAAAGTATGGATAAGCCAGCTCTTATAATGGGAAAAAACCCAACAGGCAACAGATTATGACCATCTCCTGCTCAGATTTAAAAACTAGCCAGCATTGACTTAAATCTGCTGCATGTGCCCAAGTCCTCAAATGACTGTGTTCAGCTCTCCAGCTATACTATAAACATCACACATAAACGTCAAACAAATCTTGGTTTTGTCCAAAACTTAAAAAAAACAGATCTGGAAAAAACAAGAGGCCACCTGGCTCCCCCATCCCATCCCATTACCGTGGGAGAGTGTTGTGCTAAATGCTGCTGGTGGTTACTGCATTTATGGGTCAAACTGGGGACTGGAAGGCTGATTGACCTTAAAACTCAGCTCCTGCAGTCAAACCACACAAACCTGTCAAACCAGTGATAACCTCTACAAGTCAAACTCCACCATGGGTGACACAAGACAAAGCTCTGTAAAGAAGCAGTCAAATCATTTGGGACTCACACTCCATGCGACAGGCAAGGCAGCATTAAGTGAAACCCCACTCGCTTGGGGACCCTGGTCCTGTAAGACTGAGAAGAGTTAATCAGGAAAAAACCCAAACCCAACAGCCTGACCCAGAGTTCACGTGAGCAAAGCTCCCTTTGCTTTGGCAGGTTTAAACAAGCCTCTGCAACACCAGCAGATGCAAGCTGCAAAAATAGCAGCATCTTGGAAGTAAGCAGGGGCTGTGGCTCCAGTCCCCGGGCAGAGCAGAGCCTGGCTTGGCATTTTCACTATTAAATGGAGTTTCAGCTTTTTTCCTCGGGGCATTCCCTGTGTAATAGAGTTCTCAGATTAACGATTTATTCTCCTTGCCTTCAGCAATTCTGCTCCTTCCTCAAACCCTTCAAATCCTTCTCTTGGCTTAGCTGCACTTTCCTGTTGGCAGTATTTGCTCAAACAGCCTTTGCTTTACTCCTTTTTCCTTGTTTCCCACACTGGAGTCTCTGAGTTTTGCATTATTTGTGTGTTTCTCTAACTGCTGGATGTGCTGGGCTACCTGGCTGTGAAGGGCACACAGTCATTTAGGTGAAGCCTAGGTAGTTCCAAAAATCAGATTAAACACCTTTTCCATATTAATAGTGAAAATTATGTAATCCAGCAGATAATAAGNTGTCCTGCACCATTTCCATAAAATTATTAGGTCTGGCAACAGAGTTTCAAGCCACCCTCTTCCCCAAAATACAACCACCTCTCTCATCTAAGAACTCAGCTCATCAGGCACCCTAAATCTTTAAAAATAAAGGAGCCAGAGGAAAAAAAAGAAAGTTTCCTGCAGGGCTTGAGCAAGACTCTACTAAATTAGTTGTTTAATGGCCAAATCGTGCTGCCCTGATGCTGGCAGAACTTCCGTTTGCTTAATCAGGGCTCGACCCGCAAGGAGACCGCAGGAGCAGCTGCTCCAACACCCTGCACTGCCTTCACAAATTCGGGAAGGCTCCAGGAGAGCAGCAGCAGAGGAGCACGGCTCTTTGCTCCTCGATAGCATCACACCCTGTATGGCTCTGCTGGACATTTTTGGGGTTTCAAACTCCTTTGTGCTGGTGCACTTTGAGACACTGAAGTGCACGCACTCCTTCTGCCTCCTCTCCAGGGACACACAGGAGGTATTTGGTGTGTCTCTAGAAGCAGACTTAAAACATAGAGTATTTCTAAAAGCCTCTACCCAAATGCTTACATGCTGCAAAAGAAGGAAAACCTTAGGGTGGCCCATGGAGTGGCCAAACTGGCCAAGCACAGAGCAGCAGCCCAAGTATGCTGCCAGGGAGCCCAGCCAGACTCTCCCTCAGGAAACCCCATCATTTGGCATGTTTAAAGCTAACCCAGACAAAGCAACACCAAAGGGAATCATCCTGCACCAGGCAGCCCAGCAAATATTCCTCTCTCTTTTTCCAGCCCGACAGCAAGCGATGCTCAGCCACATTTCAGCTCCCCAAACTTTGAGTGCAAATTTTGGTGCATCTCCTGTGGCTGGGAAGGATTTCTCCAGCACATAAAATGGACTGAGTATCATTGCACAGGAGCTGAGTGGTGTAGGGGGCAGAAAAAGCTGGTAATATCTGGGGGAGCAGCTTAAACATGCAACAGAGGGATCTCTACAACAAGCTACACCAGAGGGTCAGAGGAGTGATTTCAACTGCTGAACCTTCCCAAAAGACAGGGAGGGGGCAAAAGGGCAGGTTTAAACTAAATATGCAAGATCCAGGGATTACAATAGAAAAAGAGAAAATACAGCCTGTCTATAGCCTGACAGTGAAAATATATAGGGGAGGTGTGCTCTGGTATCACAAGATTGATCTGGGAGATTTAGATGCTGGGAGCATCAGTTGCTGCTCAAGGAGCGCAAAGACAAAAAGGGAGCAGCCTCTGACACAATGCAGAGAAGCCCTGAAAACACGGGGGAAATTAAGGAAATTTAGGAGCCAATGGAAGAAATCCACCTCTGCAGTTTACACCACCCCCCCACCCCCAGCTTCAATACCAGCATGCAGAAACCAGAGTAAGCCTAGGCACGGCAGAAAAACACGTTCTGCTAAAACACACAAAACCCTTCCTGCATTGCCATTTCCCCAGAAAACGCCAAATCCCAGCCCTCTGCTCATGGGGATGGGG
Source organism: Peucedramus taeniatus (assembly GCA_013400575.1). Classification (NCBI taxonomy): domain Eukaryota; kingdom Metazoa; phylum Chordata; class Aves; order Passeriformes; family Fringillidae; genus Peucedramus; species Peucedramus taeniatus. Next base: position 50,305 of record WBNO01013578.1, read on the forward strand.
GGGGGGGGGGGGGGGAAAAAAAAAAAAAAAACCACTACAAAAAAACCATTCCATAGCAACCCAGAAGGAGCTGTACAGCAGCTCTCCTCAGAGAGAGTTTAGTGTTTTTTCAGCTGCAGAATCCTCGCATGCAGCCGGCTGGGCTATGGAAGTTTTCCCCGGCACTGCAGAGGACCGAGGCAAGGCTGGCAAAGCGCTGCGGCCGCCGCTCCCAGCCTCTCCCCGTACCTGCTGCCGAGGTGCAGCCTCTCCCCAGCCCACCAAGGCACTCCCCAAACCCTGCCAGGGCTGAGCATCCCCCCGAGCATCCCCCGCTGCCCCGGGTATGCCGAGCGCTGCTTAAAAATAATCCCAGTCTTTGCTTACCCTAGCCAGCGAGGTTGCAAGGATCCAGCTGCTGTGCAATACACCTCGTTTCTTTCAAACAGAAAGAAAAGCACTCTTCCTCCTCCTCCGCCCGTGATCTTCGAGCGCAGCCGGAGCCCAGCCTGCCTTCTCCTTTCATTAGCTGGACATGTGTCAGGTCCCGCACATCTGCGATTTCTCACTGCCTGGAGCCGCCTGTCCGATTCCAGGGAAACACAGATGGATCCCAGATGGGAAGGTCCTGCCAAACAGACCAGCTCTCCACCTTGCCAGAATACCCAGCTTAGAGGCACACACCCTCGGCTCCCTGCCTGCTCCCTGCCTGCGCCGCGCTGCTGCCAGGCTGCTCGCCAGCTGATGTCACCAGGCACACACCTACCAGCGCCTCGCCGCCCGCCTGACATTAACTTGTTAAATACACGGAATTTGTTTATGGCCGGCAGCAACAGCGAGGCAGCGGCAGCAGCAGGAGCAGCTCGGCCGCCCCCTCCCCACAGCAGCCTTGTGCGGCACCGGGGGCACAGCGGCCTCTGTCTCAGCCCCGGCTTTGGAAAGCGGGATCAGCTGCTGGGTAAACCGGCGGATTTATTTTCCGAAGGTTTCCCCATGCACGTAAATCTTCGCTGCAAACTTCCCCCCCACCCCCAGCAAGCTTGGTGCCAGAGTTTGCGGCGCTGGAAAACTGGCATGTGTTAGCAATTAGAAGCAACAACAAGATAACAAGATACTGATGTTGCAAGGGTACCAAACGCGGACTGGAAAATTCAAAGGAAGAGCAATTAAATGTGTAACATACTACCCGGCTCGAAGAGGAAGTGTTAAAGGAAAATGTAAATCCGAAACGTTTTATACCAGGAGTAAACTCCACCAGAGATCTCAGAGCACTGAGGGAGGCCCGGAGCAGGAACCCACTGGGCACGACCACATTCGACCATTTCCCCGTCCCATTAATGCACAGACGCGGCTGCTGTGCCACCTACAAACCTCCTGGTAATCCTGACAGGCTGCTCCCCGAGGTGCGGCGTGAACAACAGATATTAACTGGAGGCCCCTGACTAATCCCATCAGCCCGGCACCATTCACCGCCAGCCGGGCGCTGGGCAAACACGGATTTACACAACAGCACTGCTGGCCACGTCCCTGCCCGCCGGGGACTGCCCCGAGCAAGGGCAACCATCCCTCCAGACTGCCCAAACCATCCCTTCTCCACACCGTCCCACTGCCAGCTCCCCTCAAACCACTCCAGAAGGAGAAGCAACGCTTCGTTTTTGCCTGCAGACCGTGCACAGGCACATTTTACACCCCAGGAGGAGAAGCAATGTTTGCCTTTTGCTTGCAGACCATGCACAGGCACATTTTAAGATCTCAGAAGGGATCCACTGCTCCAGTCCTTACAGCTTAGCAGGTTCAGGTCTTGATCCTTTCCAAATCTCTGCAGTCAACACCACCTTCTTTGCAGGCACCAACACCTCTCTCTCCAGCTACTTTTTTTGAGAACCAGGGACCTCAATACTTCCCCAGTCAGCAAACTAAGAGCCTGCCACTGCCCAAGCTGGGGGATGCTGCTTTTTCACAAGTCCAAAAATCATACATGCCAGATTCTCCACAGTTGGTGTAGGCATGTCAGGATAGTTACTTGTTCACAGGCAGCAACATGCTCCTTTTTATGGAATTCCTAGTGCTCTGGCAGGCTACTGCTAACTGCTATGTCCATAAACCTTCTGGAGGTACTGCCCCCCGGCATCTCACATAACCCTTCACCCTGGCTTCTCTGCTGCTTACTCCTAATTAGTTTAAGGTACCTCTGCTTCCCTTTGGGAGGGGGAAAAGGCTGTAAAGGGGGAAAACTGCTTTAAAGGAAGCATTAAAAAGCATTCTGCAAGCAGGCATGGCATGAGTTCATGAACACAGGGGCCATGATCTCCTCCTGCAAAGGACAGGCCTCCCAGTACAGGCAGGATGCTGCATGATAAGGGGGGGCAACTTGGGCAGGAGATTTTTGGGTGTTGTAGGAGCACATGAAGCTGCTGCTTCCCTGGCTGGGCAAACACATCGCTGTGAGAAGAGCAGCCTGGCTGCAGGCAGAGGGGACACAGGTTTACAGCAGCTCTCCCTCCTCGAAACCTCACCCAAGAGCAGCAATTCCACATGCTTCAGTTAGGAAAAAAGAAGTGAATCACATTCAAGTATCAGCACACAAACACCTGGAGCATCCCATGAGATAATGCTCAGGCAGCAAAACAGGTTGGGAGCAGGCAGATCCAGCAGTGCCTCCCAGCACCCCAGTCCCCACTGGAGGGGCTGCTGGCAAGGCACATCAGTAAAACATTTAAGTTCAGAAAGTTCAGCTCGCTGGGGCTTCTGACACTTCTGATGGAGGTTGCGCAAAATACCAAAGCTCTCAATGTTTCATAAGCTGAGATGGAAAAACCATCTCTAAATTACACAGACAATGAAGGGAGGCACAACCCAAGCAGCTCCACCAACACCAGAACTAATAAAGTTATTTTCCTATGGACTTGCATCTCATGGTTGGCTCCCTGGCACCTCACACTGTGAGGTCCCCAACAGGAGCCGTCCCCGGCCGGGTCGTGGCGACAGCGGTGGCTCTCATGTGGATTCTCTGATGTCTGCTAAGAAGCAAGCTCATGTTGCAGCTCTGTCCTCAGTGGAGATGGTACCAGGCAGATGGATGCAGCCCTGTGCTCCTAGCATTAGGAATCCAGCATCAGACACTGCTGTTCCCTGTGCTGCCCTGTCCCACCATCCCCAGACCAGCCCCAAACTGGGCAGTGAACTCAAAAGCTGACTTTGGTCTGAGTGTGACAGAGTGGGGGATGCTCTGTGATGAACAGCAGATGCTCAAGAGATGCCACCTGGGATCTGTCAGGTCTTTGGGTCAAAGCCATAAGAAAAGTACCCTCGGAAGGCACAGGGCACATCCTGGGCCTGGAGGGCTTTATGTGAAAGAGGTAACCAGCACAAAGTGTTCCCTCCCCTGCTTTTTAAACCATATTTCAGCTTAGGGACCTGAACAGCTTGTAACCCTTCACACAAACAAAAGCTGTCCACGACTGTGTCAACTGGGTTCTAACCACCCTTTGTCAACCCACGGCCAAATAAATCTCTTCAATGTTTTTACAACCTAAAGCACTTTGAAATGTCAAGAACTCAGGTCACTGCAAGTATTTTAAGTATAGTTACAACAACTTTATAAACCTTTATGAAAAGGCACACAACTCTTTGTCACTGTGTCCACAGCCCAGTGTCTAAAACCCCACCATACTCAGAGAAGACATCCCCACTTCTTGCTAGGGAGGCAGGAATATGCCAGACCTCATGGCTCACCGTTAGAGTAAGAAAGATGGATGTGTGCTTTTGGGTTCTCCAGGTACAAAAACTATGGACACCAGGGTGCCCTGAGTGGAAATCATTGCCAAACCTTCTTTGAAAGGCTTATGGATTGTGTCTTACATATGATCCATGTGCCTCAGCTCTCCCTAACCATGACCTATCCCATAGCTCATCCCTGAGCTCACCACTGGCAGAGGCATGTCTGTGAAGTATAGAATCACAAAATCCCAGAGTAGTTTGGGTTGGAAGGGACTTTACAGCTCATCCCATTCCACCCCCTGCCATGAGCAGGGACACCTTCCACTACTCCAGGTTGCTCCAAGCCCTGTCCAGCCTGGCCTTGGACACTTCCAGGGACCCAGAGGCAGCCACAGCTGCTCTGGGCACCCTGTGCCAGGGCTCCAGGTTGCTCCTACCCCCACCCATCCTGGGACAGGAAGTCCATCCACATGTCATCTACTGACCCCCCTCACTGCTCCCAAGAGGCTTGTCTGCTCCTAAATATGCATGACAGCAGATTTTGTGGCCCAGACATGACCAGCACAGCGGAAGGAAGCAGAACTGCAGGCAGCATGGGGAGAACTGCTCTCCCCAGCTCACCATGCTAATCTGCTTCTGCTTTCTTCTCCTGGGAATGTTCCATGGAAAGAACGATGCAAGCTAAGTTTGAACACTGGGAGCTATTGATACCTGCTGCTCAGTGTGGTTTCTGAGGAAAGCGAGGAAATCTGAAGAATTTTTCCAGTTTGCAGTGGAATTTTTATGCCTATCATTGCCTCAGCGAGCACAAGAGACCCAAACTGCTTCTGATTTCTCTGCTGTTCCACAGATAGTTCATGATGTGCCTCAGCTTTATTTTTTGCCTGCTGTGTTCTTACCTCAGAAAGAAGCTTCACTTGAATTCAAGGCAACCCTGGAAAGCCTTTGCCTTTTTAAGTTGACCACTTTCCATTGCACAGAAAAATAAATCCAAATGCACTAAGGCAGCCAAAGCCATTTATCAGGCTAAGTAGAAACTGTAAATTCATGCTAACTGGAATCTGATGGAAACCAATTGGGATCTTCCTCCTCCTCCTCCAGGCTCAGGTCTGGCAGGAAAGTCAAATGTTTTATTGCCTTCTTTATGCCTTACAAGACAGTGGAGCCAAGAAAGGACTGCTCCCTTTGAAGCAATGCTGGTGGGGTTGCAAGGGACACTGAGTGACTTGAGTTCAACCTCAACCCCCAAACCAGAGATTAGACCTCTCCATTCCTGGCAAATTTATCACATTTAACAAACATCCTCTTTTCAATACATCTATTATTTGAATTAGCACATGGCAGATTATGTTAACAAGCTTAATTTGTCACAGAATCATGGAGAAAGGTTTGGGTTGGAAGAGATCTTAAAGCTCATCTCGTTCCACTCTCTGCCAGGGACACCTTCCACCGTCCCAGGCCGCTCCAAGCCCTGTCCAACCTGGCCTTGGACACTTTCAGGGATCCAGGGGCAGCTTCTCAGGGCACCCTGTGCCAGGGCCTGCCCACCCTCAAGGGAACAATTCCTTATCAATATCCTGTCTAACCCTGCCAAGGCACACCCCCTTATCACTTCCAGACCCTTGTCCAAGTCCCTCTCCAGCTCTCCTGGAGCCCTGTTAGGCACTGGAAAGGGCTCTAAGGTCTCCCTGGAACTTTCTCTTATCCAGGCTGGACATCCCCAGCATTCCCAGCCTTTCCCCAGAGCAGAAGAGCTCCAGCCCTCAACAAAATCCAAATCCAATCACGTTGCCTCCTTCAGGCGTGAACATGAGCAGTGTTTGGCTTTTGTGCCATTTTAATCCTCCCCAGAGAGGGGGAAAACCACATTAAAAGTTGGCCTTAACTGAGCTGGAAGAATTTTACACCCAGAACATCCACAATCAGACATTGCCAAAAAAAAAAAATCCCCAAAACAATCAGGGGATTGTTGCAAAGATGCAACAAGGAATGAAACACAACCTGAGGAAGTTATTGAAACTACTCCTGGCCACCCATTAAGGGAGGGGACACACATCACCTAAGCACGTGATGCTTTATTCCTGTGGCCACATACATAAAGAAAAAACATGCAGGAACTGATGTCCTATGCAAAAATATCCCCTCCAAAACAACAAACCAACTCCTAAATCTAACACCCTTGCTCTGATTAGAAATCCAAGCTTCTGTAGCTGTCACGGGTATTTAAACCAAACACAGAAATATGGAAAAAATGAGTAATCCTATTTGGAGAGAGAGTAAAATCCAGCCTGCAGAGGATTAATTCTAGTCCAACAGCCCTGCAGCTTGACAGTATTTTCCAGATCAATAGCAGTGCCATTTGATTACAGAGATTTCTTCAAATACATACATCCACTCCCCTCCAATTGTCATTTTGGTAATTCTCAACTTTAGTTGCCCAACACCCAGAGCAGGAGCATTCCTGGCATTGGAAGCTGTGTGGAGGGAGCTCTGCTGCAGCTCTCTGCCACCTCTCCACTACTTTAGAAAACCCAGTCTCCTGCATCTGACAGCTTTGCCCCACTCCTTGCAGGACCATCCTCTTTAGCACCTGTTTATGCTGCAGACAAGCTTTGGAAGCCAAAATCCTCCCTTTTTCAGGTGAGGTGGTGGCTTTGAGAGCTGTGTCCTGGATCAGGCACCCTACTCCAGGCTCCCAGTGCTCCTCACCACCAGATGTGGAAAACCACTTACAATTAAGAAAACACAGGTTAAAGCCTAACAAAGCAGCAGAATTTGGGGTTTTTGCCTCATCCCAGGAGCCACTGTGAGCAATAAAATGCACATGATGGATCCCAAGCAGGCTCTCTACATCCCAGTTTGATTCCAGCACCTCCCTTCACTGGTGCCTTCCCTACAACAAGCTCTGGTTCTTCCCCTGAGAATGGCTTTTCCTTCTTTATCTCAGGGTCTTTTACCATAAAGAGCTTTTCCTTCGTTATCTTGGGCTCTTTTTTTTCCCCAATTTCACCTCTGCTTCCCTCTGCTCCAGGCCCTGGCACTGCACATCTGTGAGTGCTGCTGGGGCTCTGCTCCTTTCCCAGTGCTCCAGAGGAGAAAGTGGTGCCTCCCCACCACACAGCCACCCAAGGAGGGCTCTTTTCTCATTAATTAGTTATCACTAACCTGGTAACCTTGATTAAAAATATCCCAATTCCAGCCTGCCTTTAAAAAAATAAAAATCCAAGTTGTTTTGCTCATTACACCCAGCAATACGACCAGCTGAGGATTTTAAGCAAGGCTTCCCAGCAGCATCCCAGTTTGTTGGCTTTGCAGGTTTAGCAGTGAGCAGGGCTCCTCTCCTTCCAACCAATCACAAAAAACACATTTCAAACGTGGTTTCTGCTCGTTTTTCCTCCATTTACTTTTCACCCATTATTTCTTTGCCAGCTCCCTTCTCCTGCTTCCCGCTGACCCTTTAGCCCTAACAAACGCCGGCTTTGGGGAGAGAAAAAAGAAGAAAGAGCCCAGCGCAGCCCTTTGCGCCTGGCCCGGCATTCCAGCGCTGCGCTCCCGGCTCCACAAAGTCTGATTTAGGAGCACTGCTGGGAGCTATTAGTTTACCAAAGGCCCAGCACGCCCACCCAGGCCCAGGGACTGCAGAGCTCCCCTTTCAGCGCTGCCATGTGCCTCCAGCCCGGCCGGAGCGCTCGGCGGGGCACGGGGCCAGGGCTGGGCACCGGCCACAGCCCCGCAGGACAGGGGGTCATCCACGGGATGCTCATTAAGGGAGTCCAGCCTCCATCCAAGCCCTCCTTTCATGCTGCTCATTGCTCCTTATTGCCGTGTCCTGCAAACGCTTCTTCCTTTTCCTGTCCTTTTTCTGTTTCCGCTACTTGCTTTTAATCTCTTTTTTAAATCTGCTTTTTTGCCGTATTTTTGCTTCCCTTCTCCACTCTCTGCTTCCACCATCTCCAGGCTCCTCATCTGCCTCCATCCCTTCCCCAGCAGCCCCAAGAGCTGATCCTAAAAATCATCACTCCCAACCAAAAATCAAGTCCTCCCAACCACTGGAAGCCCATGGAATCTGCTGAGCAAGCTCAGCCACCTGCCCAGGTGTCTGCTACTAACCCTGCTGCCCTCCCAGAATTAAAGCCTACATCAACCTCCCAAAAATGTGTGCCACGGGAACTTATGGCATGCTCTGCTAATACTGCCAGGCTTTGGCCAGCTCATTATCCCAAAATGCCTGGTGTGGATGTAAGACAGAGTTAACGCCCCAAAACTGAAGAACAGCTCAGCGGTGGGAGAGGCAGTGAGAAAGGAAAGGGGAAAACAAGCAAATGAAACAGCATTTTGGAGTCATCAGGGTTTTGGCTTTCTCCAACTGGCTTCTATTAGCATTGCATCTGTTTGGGTGCCTGAAGGAGAAAAAAAAATCAAAGGAAAGACTCATTTCCAGAGGTACAGAGCAATCAGCAGGTTCTCTGTGCTTCCACTGCCTCTGGAGTGCTTGGATGCAGCTCAAGGAGAACCAGGCACAGTGAACAAGGACCTGAAATTTTATTACCTTCCCCTCCTGCCGGAAGCAGAGCCTATCTGCAGATTTACAGCTCGTGTCAACAGGAAGTTCGTGTTTACAAGTTTCCTGGAAAAAAACCCAACATTCCTGTCCTCCACCACAGCCCGGCGGGAATGCTGCCTCGTGGGGGAGTGCTCAGATGGGTATGGGAGACAGGAATGAGTTTTGGCCATGTAAAACATACAGACAAATAGATAAAGCTATAAAAAAAAAATTGAAGACCAGAAGGAGAATAGTAATTCAGCAATTTGGTGGAAAATGCACAGCAAGACAGCACAGCCGTGTCTGGAAAAATACTTTTGTAGCATCTGGGATTCACACTTCAAAGAAGCAGAAGAATTTTAAGAGGATGAAAAGCTATATTCAGGCTAACATGAATTTTCTCCTCCGGCCCAACTCTCCTGTCATTCCCATTACACTGTTCCTCCAGGCATCACAGCCAAACTCAGCTGGTCACACTGGGGTGGGCCCTCCTCCCCCAGTAAAGGCATTAATGGGACCACAGTGTGTCTGGTGGTGCTGCTGGATCCACCAGGATCCATCCATCCCCAAGCTCAACCCCAGATGGAGCTGAGGACATTGTTTACTGCCTTCACAAACTGGAGCCCTGGGCCTGAACAGCCCTATCTTGTGAAACCTGGATTTAAAATCTTCCCCTTTCATATGGTTAGTAAAAAAAACCCAAAACCAATCAAACAAAAAAACCCACCAAAAACCAAAACTGAAACCAAACAAAAAAAACCCAATCTTTGTTCCAAAATTACACAAAACAAGAGGACATGAGGACAGCCAAAGGTCAAGCAGCCAGAGCTCTACCAGGATGCCAAAGACCCAAATCAGTAAATATTTATTTAGGCCGTGCTGTACAGTTTAGCAGAGACAGATATGGAGTGCTTAGGGTGGTATCTGATCTCCTGAGAAAGAACACACTGCTCCCAAGGAAAGTTTCTGTCTCAACAGATGGACATTTTCCAAAAGAAGAATGATCCAATCACAAGATCCCTCTGACACAAACTCATTCAACAACACACAACAGGTACAGAAAACCAAGTCTCAAAAAGCCACACTTAGCTTCTCCCTAGAGAAAGGGCTGGAGAAAATCAAGCTGACAAAGCACTCAACCCACCCAGCCTTACCAACTTCCAGGATTTTACATGCAGAAACCTGAAACACCTGAGCTGAAGAGGAAACTCAGAAGTGGTGCAGGTGCTGATCAGGTCCTTCCAACACCAGCCCAGCTGTCCCCAACCCTTGCAGCCACAGGTTCCCAGCACAGATTTAGGGTGACCCCCCCCTCACCAGAGCTGCATGTCTCCACTCATTCCCTGGGTATCTGAGCTCTTTCCACACTAAGAACAAAATTCCCAGTAGAATCAGAGAGGTGGGAAGGAGAGTGTCACACAAAATCCCAAAATTTATTTTTCCACCTTAAATCCCTATCAGGAAACCATTACTGAGGTGCTGCCTGCCCTGGATCCAAGCATTTCACATCCAGGTGTCACCATCCCTGTGCAGGAGGATGGAAGCTCAAAGGGAAGATTTTGCAATAGGCTGAAAGAATAATTTGCTGAAAGCATCCCATCAAAGCAGGCAGGTGTCTTCTATCCCACACACTGGACATACTTGTTCAGACAACTTCAAGAGCCAGAAGAACCTAAACATCTGTATGGTGAAGTTAATTTCCATGTACAGAGAGGATAAAGCCAGAAAATAATTACCTTCAATCCAAACCATAGATTTACTAAACTTGAAACTTCAAAAGTCATCAAAATCTTCATTTTCTGTACTATGAGTTACATTAAAAAAAAAACCAAAACACCAAACTCAGGGAGAAGAACAAGAAAGAGACATCTTAAAAAATAACAATAAAAGCCTGAAGCAGGAGATAAAAAAAGAGAGATTCATCAGCAAAGCTCCTCTAAAGTGGGGTTAGAGTTGATGGCAGAGGCAGTTAAACTGCAGCATTCTGGAAAGATCTAATTGGATTTGGCTGTCACTGGGGGGGGGAAACCAAACAAAACTAAAGCAGCTCAAACACATTTACTTCCTCTTGATTTCATTAATGCTACCCAGGGCTGTGGCTGAGGTGAAGCTGAGTTTATTGCCCCAAGCCTGCTCTGCCCAGGTGAGCCAGCACCTCCCAGGGCTGCTCTGAACTTCTCCCAGCTGTGTTTTCCCCATGCCCCAAACGTCTCCACCTGGTTCTGCAGATGGAGCAGCTGCAGCTGAAGGCAAACACCTGGTGAGCCACAGCCCTGCCCTGCTTGCAGGGGGAGATCAGAGTTACAGCAGCTCCTGCCCTATTTAAGGCCATATCAGGGTTTTAGGTGCTGAGTTTGTGGTTAATAATCTGCTCTCTCTGAGCCCAGGGAACCTGAAATTCTCAGCTGGGCAGCTTTGCACTGACCAGCCACCAAGATCCTGGAGATGTGGGAAGGAGTACTAAATCCAGCACAGGTCCTACTCAGAGCAGACCACCACTGGATGCTCCAGTGATTGTACCTCTACAACAGCTGCATTTCTCACACACCAGCCTTGGGCTGCACCAACCCAACCAGCACAGGAGCTGCAGATGTGCCCAGGTCCCTGGTGGGCTCCAGGCTGGCAGGGGCTCCCTTGGGACAGAGGAAGGAAGACCCTTGTCCTGTTCACTTCTTAAGTTTGACCTGGTGAATACTTGGGAATTCACTTCTCTAGAAAAACATTTGACAAATCCTCATCCTCATAGGCATTCCTATTCATGGAATGCCATGAATCATGGCATTCCCTAGAGGATTCCCTCATCCTCTAGGGAATGCCATGATGAGCAGAGCAAGAGAAGTACTAGGACTTTTTTTAGGGGATTTTTACAGCAGTCATGTCAAGGAAGACCTCTCTTCAAGTCAATACTGCAGTTTGAGCAGGCTTTTAGTCCAACAGTTCATTCTTTTTGGAGACTCCTTACAACCAAGCAGCAGTGTCATAGAACTACCTGGTTGGCAGTGCTGCTTCAGCATTTCTTTGCACCATTTTCCTCCAAGTTCTTGCTCAGTGATGGCAATACTTATATTAAGAACACAAGGGTATATAACTATAAGACTACAAACTAGAGAGGTCGACAGTGCATTAAAAAAAACCCCAAACACACTTCCCAACAGGCTCCAGACATTTATGGTCACCAAAGAACCAGCAAAAGAAGTTATTTGTTACTTAGCAGTAATTTTCAAGTGACTTGAGCTGAATTCAGTACTGTAGTCACACAGGGAAGAAAAAATCCATGAGAAATGCTCAAGGCCAGGTTGGAATGGGCTCTCAGCAACCTGGGATAGGGTAAGGTGTCCCTGCCCACAGCAGGGATTTGGAAGGGATGATCTTTAAGGTCCCTTCCAACCCAACCATTCTGGGAGTCTATGTAATAAAATCTTGGGGGGAAGTGAGATAATTTAAGGATTAAATTAAATCTTGCAAGGCCAAACTGACAGGAATCAGTTCCAGAAAGCCTGCAGGGTCAACTTGTATCGACTACAGAGATCCTTGTGCAAATTAAAAGGTTTCCCTGCCTGTTTGTTTCAGCATATGGAAAAGCTGCAAATTCACTCCCTGAGGTTCTCACTGAGGAGGCTGTTAAATGCCAGGACGAGTCTCAGGACTGGGATATTTGGATGGTAAGGAGTGCTGGAGGTGCAGCCTGCTGCCATTCTCCCACATGTTCAGGAGTGAAGTGAAATCAAGCTGACATTTGTAAAAGCCCCTCTCGGGCCCTGTTCCCAAACACCTGCATCCCTGTGCCTCCCGTGTCCCCCTGCTCTCCTGTTTCTCAGTGCATCTCACTATGAAAATGCAGAGTGCCTGTCTTCTTCACCCATGCAGAACAGCTAATCCCAGCAGGATAATCCTGCTTTAATGAGAAAACTATAGGACCTTTGATAAAGCATATAAATCTTATAAAAGCCCTACTACAACATTCCTTAGTCTCTGGGACTGGATGACCGACCTCTAAAATGAATTTTACATGTGGTGTCTCAAAGCTGTGGAAGGTAACACGTGGCAGGGAGAGCAAACTGCTCCCTCTTGCTTGCAAGACACCATAAAATCTGTAACAGTGCTGGAGGCAAATTTCCCATGCCTCTGGACATGTGTGCCACTCCATCAACAAAATACCTCATCCTCTGCCTGCCACAGGAGCCAGAGGACACTGTCATCTTCCACTCCTTCTCTCCAGCTCACAGACACTCCCCCAAATGGGAATGGCCATGATAGAGCTGACCTGCCCCAAGTCAGTGGCTCCAAAGTTCCAGGAATTTCCTACAGCCCAACAAAGAGCTGGGAGATGGCAGGAACTGTGTCATGGGCTGCAGCACAGCTGCTGAGCTCCAAGATAAATTTCAGAGCCTCTGCCAAACTGGGAATGTGTGTCAGGTTTTGTATGACAAAAAAAAAAAGATTTGAGAACAATTCCTCATTACAACTTAGGTGTAGAAATCCACAGACACTTTTTTCTGACCTCACAAGACCTTGCTCCAGCTCCAGAGAAGAGCCCAATGAACTGACATTTCAACACTTTCTTTTCCCCTCAAGTACAAACACACAACTGCTGAGAAAAAGCAGTGATGCTCTGACCTGACATGACCAGTCGTGTTGAGGGATAATTCCTGTGCTGTATCAGTGACTGGAATTACCAGGGCTTTGCCAACAATTTAATGAGATGGAAACTCATGCTCCCACTGCCAGAATTTGTTTGTCGGGCCATAAACTATTTAGATGCCCTGAATATTTTGCTCCTGTGTTATAAAACAGGTGTGAAGAGGTGCATCTCCATTCCTGGAGCTGCTGCTTGGAGCAGCACAGCCTTTTGGACAGGTCTAAATTCCTGGTGTACTGCATGTACACAGGGAGAGCTGTCCACTGGCTTGCCCTGCACCAAAAGAGGCTCTCAGAGCCTGGATGGGGATGGGGTCACACCTGCCCAGAGCCCACCTGAAGCTCCCAGGGGTGCTGCCGGGTTCTCCAGAGCTTCCTGGGCCACCTCAGATCAGCAGGAGCAGCAGCAGGACAGTAAAAATGCAGTGCTGGTGGAAACTGAGGCAATCCTTACACATGCACAAGGGAAATGGGAGATTCTGTGCCAACCAAAGTGTCTTGCTTGGTACCTGTGAAACTGAGGGCAAGAATTCCTGCACGGATCAGGTCCTGGTCCTTGGTGCTCTACTGTCCTTATGCCACCAGGACAGTCCTCAGCTCTGATGGAGGATCAAGATGTGGTGAACAATGTTCAAGAGCAGTGACTGAACCTACAAGTGTTTTTTTCTGAGCATATTTTACCATAAAAACATAACACATTTAATTCCATTAGTTTTATCTCAAACTTAGCTTTCTTAATTAGAAGTACAGGGCTCGAGGGAAACTACTGTAATTATTAAATGGGAAATAAAACCTGATGAACACAGTAACTGCTGTGACTGAAAACTTAAATAAAACTGGCAGAGGAGAAATCAAGAAATATCTAAGAATCAGCTGCTCAACAGTTTGTGTGCTCTAATAGTTATTTACCTATTCACATGCACAAAGAGGTTTTATTCTCCCTCTTGCTAAAATCAATACTACACAGGAAAAAAATAGGGTTGTTCAACAAGACAAATATATTCAAGAAGAAAAGTCAGACAAGCACCTGGGAATGTTTTTGGAGTACTGCAGTGCAAAACCAAGACTCTCCCTCAGAAGATTCCACCAAAGTAACTTCTAGGCGCTCAGCATGCCTAGATAAAGAGGGAAAGCCAAGCTCTCATGGGAAAAAAATCATCCCCTGGGGGGATAAAAGGACACCATCAGTGTATTCTGGAATGTGGAAACTCAGGTGGGCCAAAGGCAGTAATCTGAAGTCAGGAGTTTTGCAGCAGAGAGGTGAACAAACACCAATAAATGGATGCAGGTGATCCACCCACAATTCCAGCGTGAGCTGATCTGCAGTCGCTGATATGGGAGCCACAGGAACAAGGCACTGCCTGTGTGACACTGCCTGTGTGACACAGCTCCTGACCCGTGCTGCTCCAGCAGTGGCAGCACCTCTCTGGAAGAACATTCCTGAGGACACACGCTCTCCCAGCACCACGTAAAGCACAGCGTGTCCCATTACTCACCACGGAAGGTGATCCATCAGCATCTGTAGTGTGAAGAGGGAGGCAAACAGCAGAAGGAAAGCAAAGTGCTAGAAAGAATTCCTGGCTAGAATTTGCTGCTTTAAATCTTCCCGTGAACGCGGGCTGGGAGCTGCAGAACGACACACTCGCACCGGGAGAGCAAAATGGGTACAAGGCTCCCATCCAACTTGGATTTAATGGCAGAGAAGATAGATCTGCTCTTTGAGAAAAATCCCAATTGTTGATTTCTATTTTGTCTGGCGATGGAGTACAGTATTCCTCCTTCCTTCCTGCCAAAAGTGGTGGAAGTATGATGTGCTTTAAAGTAATTACAGCAGCTCATCCCAGAAGTGGCTGCATTTCAAACGAAGCAGGAGATGCACAAGTGGGGAGTGGCTGCTCCCAGCTGAATGTTGAACCTGCCTTCAGACCTGGGAATGAAAAGGTTCTCTCCAAAACAAACCACATTTGCTTCTGATACCTGCCCAGTTTGTCCCCTTCTGGTCTGCCTAACCCTGCTGCACCTCCATGGATGGCTGGAAAACCTAGGGCAGCATGGCCCAACATGGCACCCGTGGGCAGGACACGCCTCCCTACAGGGACTCGGCTTGATCCAAGTTTTTTTGAACTGGTATCTCTCTGACTCCTCAGCAAAACTTGCAAACATTTGGCTGTGCCAACCCTGTACCCCTCTAAACACTGCAGTATTTGGAAGTGTGCAGTATTTTCATTATTGGCAGAACAACCATAATTATTCAAATAAAACTATTACTATACTGGGTCTTTGATCATAAATAGAACTTAATGGATTTTATTACATCCCAGGAAGCGAGAGCTACAGAAGGAAAAGTATTGCTAAATGTGCTTTGCCACTACCTATCAATTTCTCCTAAACACTGAGCGCTTAAGAAATACCCAAAGAAACACACTGCTCCTGCTGCATAACCACTGCAAGTTCCCCTCTGAGCTCTTCCCCTTTAGCCAGCTCGCAGGGGATGTTTCAGCAGCTGAAAATTAAAGGGTCACAATATTGAGCCTTCAGGTATCAAGTTCACAATGGAAATAGCAGCTGACACAGAAAGGGCTCCGCTGAGCACGGCAGTGATAATTCTGTTGCCTCGGAACTGGAAGCAGCTCACTTACACAAAGTTTGTTATTTAACTCAGCGAGGAACGAAATAAAATGCCACAGCCATGGATTTATTCCTTACACAGCCTCTTTCAAATCAAACTCCACACCCGAGATGCACTAGCAGTGAGTCTTTGATTCTGGCTGCAGTATCCTCTCAAATCCAAGTAATTCCCTGTCAAGTGCCAGGGAAGGCAGTGGTAGCCTCAGCAAGGGCTGCTTATCCTGCAGACCTCTGCAAACTCTTCTGCTGCAGCCCATCTTCCAGAAAACTTCACAGGAGCTGAACACCACTAGATGCCACAGGTCCGTGAGCAAGTGACAACAAATCCAGGATGTCCAACGTCAACCGTGGAGAAGGGCAGGAACAAGGAGGACTTCAGTGGGGCAGCCAGATATGCCAGCTTCCCACTTGCCCCTGCTGACATAATCCAGGAAAAGCCATCTTGCCACCCCCGGGGACTCCCCACCTGGCCCCACTCTGTAGTGACAGCCCAGGCCTGCTGCTATCTCCCAAACAGATGCATTTATTCTCCTGAGAGCCTCCCACGTCTTATCTAGCTGGCAGTTTCCAAACGTCGAGCGCCAAGTCCGGCTAAAACCACTTTAAGCTCTTTTAGGCAACAATTCCTGAAAGCATTTTGGCAGGGGAGCAAGGGAGGCGGGGTCCCCCTGCACTGTCCTGCTGGGATGGGCATGGAAAGCACCCCCTGCACCCCACTCTGGAGATGCTGTAAACAGGACCTGGCACAGGAATGGATGTATAGTTTACAGAGATGCCTTGCTTCGAGCAAATTTGCCTCTCAACACATGGCCAAACTCTCACGCAATAAATTAACTATTTGGCAGCCACCGAACTAGCGCTGGAGCCAAACCAATTAGGGTTTAATGTGATCCCAATTTCCTATTTCTGAGACGGGGGTCGGGGAGGCGGTGGAAGAAGGGGGAAGAGGAGGGAGGGAGAGCAAAGTAAATCTCCTCCTGGTTTATAAATCCTTGCCAATCATCCCAGATAAACCTGTCACCCACAGCTCTAAATCTGTATTTGCACTTGCATGCTCCGAGGGACGTGGTGGGAAAAGGCGCATCGGACGCAGCCAGCCTGACTCCCGACATGTGTTTTCCATACTTGGGAAATTCAATCATTTAAAAAATATTTACCAAGCTTTGTCTTTAATTAGAAAAACATGACGACGGATAAGGCGAGTTATTGTTTCTAAGCTAGAAATGTCAGAGATCCTCATGATGTCAGAAGATAAACCCCATCAGCGACCCGTGGACCCGCTGCCAGGGCTGCAAATGTTTTGAGGGATTTTTTTCATCTCCCCTCAAAGTTCAGCGCTTTCCAGTCACAATTCATCGGTGACTTCTTGGCCCCCAACAAACCTAGTCATGAAGGAAGAGGAGGAGATGGAGGGAAGGCTCCTGCAGCAGATCTGCCAGACCAACGCTTTAATGCAAAGGAGCTCGCACAATGGGGGGAGGAACAGAGGAACATTTGACTTCTTTGTGTTTTAACATCCTGACTCTGGTACCCCCCCAGCACAACTACCTGCCCTCAACTAAGATAAGCAAATTAACCTCATCTGCACCTGGAAATGCTGCAGGGTGAGCTGTCCCCATACTTTGAAAAAGTGTTGAATTAAGTTTCTGCTTAGCCAAGACCCAGGGAAGTGCTCGCTCTTGGGAATACAGCCAAAAAGTACTGCAGGCCACAATACCCACCTAAGAAAAGGAAGCTGCCTGTGCTCCAAGCAGACAACCAGGAGTTCTGCCTGCCCAGGACCATGTGTGACCCTACAGCTGTACCCCACACTACAGCCACTGTTCCACCCCTGCTTGATCCAACACCTGCAGCGATATCCGGAGCGGCTCCGCAGGCAGGAGGCACAACCTTAAAGTATAAAGCAAATATTTGTTTTTTACCAACAAACAAAAGATAGCCGGGAGGTAATGAGCTGTCAGGCCCATTTGTGTGCTCACCAGTGCTGTTAAGGCGACTGAAGAGTCTTTGCTGACCAGGTGGGGGTCAGGAAGGGTCCCTGGACCGGCTCCTCAGCACTGCCAGCCTGTTGTGTGCCACCAGCCCAGTCCCACCAGTGCCAGGAACTGCTCGACCCGACCACCCCTCCCCAGCCCACTCCCACACACCCCAAACACGTACAGCCTCCCTACTTTAT
This sequence comes from Peucedramus taeniatus, assembly GCA_013400575.1. Taxonomy (NCBI): domain Eukaryota; kingdom Metazoa; phylum Chordata; class Aves; order Passeriformes; family Fringillidae; genus Peucedramus; species Peucedramus taeniatus. The sequence continues at coordinate 67,989 of WBNO01013578.1, forward strand.
CTCCTTTAGGGCTTTATCCCTCTTTCCCCTCCTCCTGTTGCCTCCTGGCAGGAAAGGCGGGATCAAACACACACAAAGGACAGGTGGGAGCTTGTCAGGTGACAGATTTGGAGAAACTTCCTGCTGCAGCAACCAGGTGCACAGCTAGAAAGTGAGAGCCAACTCCCAAGAGATCATGAGGATTAAAAAGTACAGATAAGCAGGGAGAAGCTGGTATTGATGCAAACAAACTGGTGTGTCTATTGAGTCCAATCTTACAGCAATAAGTCTACAAATATTCACGAAGTATTTGTCTGATTATTTTATATCCACAGACAAAAAAGGCTAATCCTGCATTTTCCATTCAAAATTGTACCTGTAATGAGAGAATTCTGTAATATTTTTCAAATATTTTTAGTGAGCTTTGAAGTGTCACCTATGGCCCCAAAGGTAAGACAAGAGCACGCCACGAATCTTGTGAAAATACCCTTGCAAGCCAAGGCTGAAGGCTGTGAGCAATGACTACCTTAAATACCAACATAAATCTACACTGGAGAAAAACCCTGCCTGAAGAGTCTGATCCCTTAAATTATCCCCAGTGTTCAAAGCACTTCATTGAAGAAACCATGTGCAGAATTTGACCTCGAAGTCCGAGTGCCAGAAAAGTTGCTACCTGTAGAAGTTAGTACTACTCTCTCACGAAACAGAGTAAAGGACATTTTAATTGACTTCCAAGGTCAGGGTTGATTAACCTGAGTGCACAAATACAGCCTAAATGATGTCCAGGATACATCTGTAGCTGAATCAAACAAGGCTGTGCACACACTCAGGATGTGGCACAAAGAGATGGGAAGGTGACAGGGACACAGGAGAAATTTTAAGCCCCAGACACTGGCTGGACAAATGCCCACAGGAAGGTGGTTTTCTGCAAGAGTTCCAGGTAAATTGCCAGCCTGTGTGGAAACCCTTCCCCTGGGACTTTTTACATCAGAGAGGGAGAGGTGGATTCACGTCTCACCTTTCTGAGTCTTACAGCCACCTCCTTCTTCTGAGGGGGAAGAGTTCACCTCTGATTCTAGCCAGCAAGAGGGAAACCTGAGCAGTTCCCCCCCTCTCCAGTGGCTCATGGCTGCCTCTCGAGGTGCCTGTGACTCCTTGGCAGCTCAGGATGATGGAAAGCACTCTGCTCACTATTCCACTCCAGTCCAGCTTCCAAAAGAGTCAACTCCACAAGCTCTTCCCCAAGTATAAGCTCTTTTGGATCCTCACAGCGATGTCAAATCAAAATTTTTTTTCTTTTCTCTGCTTTAAAATTTCAATTTATTTCACTCACCTCAACACTGGCACAAAGGAAGAGGAACACCTAAAGTCTTTCATTTTACAGCATATGAAAATCAAGACTAAGTCCCTGGATGATCCATTTAAATTTCTGGCCATTGGAAATATACACATAAGAAGAGCATATTCATGAGAGCCAGTATGTGCCTTAAACGAACATGGAACATCCCAAAGTTTCAAAGCAGTCCCACATTTCTTCTTTCTTTCCCCACTGTTAGTTTCACACTGAGCACTGATCCACTTCCCTGTAACACACACCCAAAGAAATCAAGGAACCTCCTGACATTGTCAGGATCTGTAAAAATCAGAAATCATTGGGCTATGCAGGTCATTAGATTTATAAAAATTATGAGTCTACACTGATTATTTACTTTTTTGATAAACCCCAGCAGTGTTCTTGGGCTGACACTGGGCCCAAGAACCGAGTGATGTCTCGTGCAAGTGTTCGCACTGTTCACTGGCTGGCACTAACAGGGCATCCTCACCTGACCTATCTACAAAGATCCTGATAACTACAGCTCACATCTACGTGCTTATCTTTATAAAGCAGCTGCATGGCTCACCAGACTTATCCTTAGCATTCCCCAATGGATGCTGGGCCACAGACACATTAAACTGAATAAAAAACCACACTTTAGCTCCCACTCAGTCACTCCAAGCATTCCAGGTGCCCTCACCCTCTCCTGCCAGGGGCTATGGCCTTGCTGTCCCTGCTGCCATAGGGTCAGGTATTGCTTGCTCAGTTCTGTCAGCAGGACCCAGATGGAAAGCCCGAATCACAGAATAACAGACTGGTTGGGGCTGGGAGGAACTTGAAAGCTCATCTTATTCCACCCCACGCAATAGGCAGGGGCACCTTCCACTGTCCCAGGTGGCTCCAAACTCCGTCCAACCTGGCCTTGGACAATTCCAGGGACTCAGGGGCAGCCACAGCTTCTCTGGGCACCCTGTGCCATGGCCTCAGCACCCTCACAGGGAGGAATTTCTTCCTAATTTCAGACATGGTTTAATATGGCAAAACTCAACAGCCACATACACATCCATATGTTCCTGCCAGGATCCAATAAAATATTCAAACAACTTGTTCCATGTTGCAGAAAATGTCACAGCTGAGAGGAACTGGTTTCACGTACCCACCCTGAAGCTATGATGGAGGCACGAGATCCCTGTCTCCCTTAGCTTCAAATATTTTTAGCAGGATTTCAAAGGTCTGACTGTCCTCCCTGTGCTCAGTGTGAGGGAAGCAGGGGGGGAATGTGAGCAGTCTCTGCACACACCACTGAGCTGCACCACGAGCAGACACACTGGGTGGGATTTGTTTCATCCAGCTCCTCACTGCCAAAGTCCAAGCCAGGCTCTCCCCGACTCCCCTTGCAGTCAATGAAAAAGCCCAGGCACCTTCAGTGAGGAATTTGTCTCATTCAGAGAGAGGTGTTCAAGACTGGAGAGATGAATCACCCTCAGCAGCTCCTGTTTCTCCAAAGTGACTTCAAAGGGAGCTCGGGGAAAGGAGGCTGGGCACAGACTTTGGACAGCAGGGTTAAAGCACACGATCTCACCCGAGCTCCTTCTGTGGGGCCTTTTCTTCAGGGCTGACAAAATGCAGGTCAGGAGCCAGGTGTCCGGGCTCTCCAAAGCCACGTGGACGAGGACACAGCTCTGCCACCACGGTGCTCTCCAGGCACCTGGGACACTGGCTGGGAAGAGTCCACATGCCTTGACAGACTCATCTATTTCCAACTGCCTTAAGGGTAACAGCCTCACCCCAATATCTCCACACACTCTGCCCTAAGCAGCACCATAAAGTATAAACCAACTTCTGTCACTTGGTAATTCCTTCTCCATATCGGGAATGCAGCTTTCAGAGTGATTTCCACATCAGCATCAGCATCTATCTTTACACTGCTTCCCTACAAGCAATCACACTTCATTTTAGAATTCCTGAATTTCCTGAGCTTTGGGATGTGCTTTTAACTGCTTTTCTCCCTTTCCTGAGCAATGACTTATCCACAGAGTCACCCTGAGGCCGTGATCCAGCCCATGTGTAATGGACATTGCTACACACAGACATCCCGGCACCTCACCCTCATCCCGGGATGGCTCAATTTCCATCCCCAATTGTGGACAAGCAAGCACAGGCCACAAAAACGCTCAGGAGGCAAAATAGGGTGAGAGGCACCACGTGCTCTCCTGCTTTCAGAGGGCACAACACCGCTGGCAACAAACCCGGGATTTTGGGGAAATTAACGCAAATGGAGCTGAGGATATCCATGTTCCCAGCTCCACGGAGGAGCGGTGCTGCTACAAGCAGGATTTATGTGCCCAGGAGCCGCACACACAGGTGCCAGGTCGCTGCGTGCCCGCAGTTTGTAGCGGCGGAATAACTCGTGCCCAGCTCTGCCGTGGGTATTTCAGAGTGGGTATTTCCATAAGGTGTCCCAGACACTCACGGAGGTGTCCCAGCGCTGGGCTGGCAATGCGGGACGTGCCAGGAGGGGGCAAACCCGCTTCGGCCGCAGCGCCGAGCTCGGGCACTGCCGGCCCCAGCCCCGCCGAGGGGCTGCACCCTCGCTCCGAACCCCTCCAGCCTGGAAATCCCGCACAAACCCGGGCTGGGCTTGCGGCTGGGGGTCCCTCCTCGCACTCCGGGGCAACGAACCGGCACGCCGAGAAACACCCATTAACCAGAGGTGCAATTACACACAGTGACACAAAGCGCGGCTCCCCTCCCGCGGCCCCTCAGGGGCTCAGCCCGCTCCGCTCCGCTCCCCCCGGCCCGGCCCGGCCCGGCGCT